>JAOTQG010075392.1:0-14060 GCA_025631175.1 Iris virginica
ATTTGGAATCTGGGGGCTTGTTTAGCAATTTTACGGAAACTTTAGGGCCTAAAATGCGATTAACCCTACTTTTTAAAAACATAGAAAATGAGGCTTAAAATAACACAGAAAATTTCAATTCAAAGAGATGTGAGAAATATAAAATGAAATTGTCTTTTAGGAGTTCGAATCTTCTGTTCGTGTTTCACTTTCTTTCTCATCTTTCTAAAACTCCATCTCAATAATTTAAAAGATGATTTTAAAATTATAAATTATAAATTTGAGCATATGTATTCATTTTTAAAAATAATAGAACAAAGGATGAGATACAAATGGGACAGAAAAATCCAACTCCTTTTAGGGATAATTTTCATACCATTGAAACCTTAGGGGGGCTCCTTGAATCTTCTTATTTTAAGTTCACTTGTGAGTTGTGTCCATGGGTAGAACAGCGAGAAAACTAAAACCCTAAAATAGACTCGCCATGAAAAGAGCTCTTCTCCTGAGAAATATCACTCTCTATACCCGACATCTCCTCCGCCCTCCTCCACCTCCACTCTTCAACCGGCGGACCACTAAAATCATCAATCCTCCTTTTTATCTCTATACACCACAATTCAGATTATTTTCAACAGAAAATGATTCGCCCGATCAAAACCTGAACCCGAATCCGAATCCAAATCCAGACACTGACCTGGTTCCCGAATCGAGCGTGGTTCAGACCCAAGAGGAAGAAGATGACCTCGCCTCCATTGAAGACGTCAGCAATAAAGGTTCTATGTTCGTCCCAAATGAGTGTCCGTTTCCATTTTTTTGGTCAGATTGATTAAATCTTGACCAGGTTTTTATAAAAAAATTATAATGATAGCTTACTTGTTCTTTCGTGCCAAGATTAAAATTTTAAAATATAATGCACAATAAAATACGTGTTAAATAGTAATTTGATTATGTTTTAAGTTAAGGTTATTAAACTGGTGATTATTTTGAAGCTATTTTTATGTATTTGTTTGCTTAAGAAAATTTTGATCCTAATTCGTGCTGTTTGATTTTTATGATTTTTGGTTGCAGAATTGAAAAGGCTGATGGAGAGGTACTTTGATGGCGGTGATGAGGAAGTACTCCCTGAAATCTTCGAGTCCATTTTAAAGAGGAAGCTGAAGAAAAATCATGAAGATACAGATGACGAGGTGACCGACGAACTTCGAATGAGGCCTGTAGATAATGTTAATGACGAAGATTTTGAATCGGATTTTGAGGAGGCATACTCTACTGATGAAGATATTGAGAATTTGTACGATGCAAAGGATATTGTGGTGAATAGAACAATGAAAAACGATGAATACTTCAACATGGATGACCAAAAGTGGAACGCAATGGTTAAGGAGGCCATGGAACATGGGAATCTTCAGGATACTAAGGAGTGTGAAGAAATTCTAGAGGATATGCTAATGTGGGAGAATGTCCTCCCAGGTATGTCTTTCTTGTGTATGTTCAACTAGTGTTTCCTTTATGGTTTCTCATGTCCTTTATGTTTTCGCATGTTGTTTAACTTTACTAGCTAATATGTATTCATTTCTGGCTTAATACTGCTGGAAGCCGTTTGTGATGTCTTAGTTTTAAATTTCAACCTCAAAAACTTTCCCCTTCTTAGAAAATTCATTAAATACTATCATGAAACTGATTTGAAGATTAAATTTTTTATTTCTCTTTTTTGTATTCTGATAACCGTTTCTTTTGGTCCAGAGACCCGCATAATTAATGGCATTGGGTTGTTTATAGACTGCCTTGTGGTTGTTTTGGAAGCTTGATTTTCATTTTTTATGTACCTTCGTGCTTCCTGTTCATTAGTTTTGGTTTACATTTTCATTTTTACTTGTTTTGAAAGCTTGATTTACATATTCCTTCGTGTTTCCTATTCTTTTTGCTTGATTTTCATTTTTTTGTTTTGGTTTTTGGTCCAGAGACCTGCATAAGTAATGACATTGAGTTATTTATAAACTGATTTGAAAGCTTGATTCATTAGTGAATCAAGATGTGATCGCAGCATAAAAAAGAAAGTCTGAATTTTCCACGGGATTTTGTAGTAAGTGTTTTGTCAAGCCTCCATTAACAGGAAAACTTATTTCAGGAAGTCAGCATGGTTTTTCTTATTAACTTTTAGTTGTAATTTGAGTGATACTTTTGATGAAATAAGAGAATTGGATGCACTTTCATCTGTAGTTGTGAACTCAAAGCATTTTTGCATACATAGTTTCTCTAATTTGTTCTGTTTCTAAGCTATGAAACATCGGCTTGAAAATCTTACGCTCCTTGGTGAATGTCAGTTCTTATTCTTTGTCACTCTAGACTAGTAACTTACAAAAATCAGACTCATAATAGCTGCCTGGGATTGCTTTTCATAGTTATTACACTACAAGTAAAACACAGTTTCATGTTGGCATGTCAGCTTGAGTGAGGTATTGGCTGAAATTGACGAGCGCACATTCTTCTCATAATCAGTTTCAGTTTGAGATTTTAGCTTTCAGTTCTTTGATTTTTCTCTTGCTTTTATACTTCAAAACATGTGTAGCTATTAGTTTTTTTTTTCTTCATTGAGAGACAAACATGGTTATTCTCACAAGTTTTTAATGCCCGTGATTCTCTCCACAAATCATTAGCTTTGGTAGGTAATCTTCATTTTGAGAAGTTACCATCAAATGTCAATTAATTTCTAAATTATGGGGTCCCTGTAGTCACATATACACATTAGTTTGCTTTGGTGTTTGCATCTTTTGATGAATTATCAACTGTTTTGTTTTTGAGCTGAGAATTTAGATATGTGATTTTTTGTTCGTTACTTATTCTGTGAGACTCTGTTGTTGTCAGATTCAATAAAGAAGAAGATTAAAAAAAGATACAATGAAATAGCAGCTATGGTCGAGACTGGTGAACTTACGCACGAAAAAGGCCTTGAGATGTACCAGGAATTTGAGGACAAGATGCTCAAGGAGACTGCTAAGATGATGGAAAAAGATGGTCAGTCACAGTTTGATGATGCTGTGCCAAACATGAGAAAGGACCTAGATGATCCACCAGGCGAGGGGCCAATCCTTAGGTGGGAAATGAGAGTGGTCTTTGTTCCTGGTGGTGATGCGTGGCACCCGAAAAACCGAAAAGTAAAATTGGCTGTTACGGTGAAAGAGCTTGGTCTTTCAAAACCTGAGTTCTGGCGGTTAAGAGAATTGGTTGGGAAACGGTACAATCCAGGGAAAGATGAGCTTACAATCACCAGTGAGAGGTAAATTATTACATGAACATTACTCGAAAAAGCTGTCATATTCATTCCACGACTCCTGTGTTGATCTTTTTAGGATTTTGGAGTATTCTATATTAGATTTGGAGGCTATGATGCAATGCGGACTTAGTCCCAATCACTTTAGTCGGTGACATGAATACTTTTCCTCCAGTGATCATGGTCCCAATGCAAAGAATACATTTTTTTCACATCTTTTTCTATTATGAATTTACATGTTAGCCTTGGTCTTCCCCTACCTTTAGCCGTGTTAAGGTTGATATCATCCCACTACGTAACTCTTAGATGCCTATGTTGTATGTGGCTGAACAATCTTAATCAATGCTCTCTCGTTCTTCTATAGGAGTGAAATTGACCATCTCATGAGTATGCACATTATGAAATATGAATGCTTTCTTTCCCAGTTGTATCTTTACATGGTCATTAGGCGAAAATTTTCTTTTCAGCATGCTCTTTCTTGGTAGTCCAACACTAATTATTTACGTTAGTGCGGGTGTAATAGCTGTCCCATTAAACTTCTTGTTCAAGGTGTATACGATTATATAACACTCCAGATGCACTTTTACTTTTTCATTTCACCCGAACTGTTTTTTTCTATGACAACTGCCATCTTTTACTTTTTCATTTCACCCGAACTGTTTTTTTTCTATGACAACTGCCATCTCCTACCTCCTTATCTGGATCAATAATTGATCCTAAATATCGATATTGCGCTCTTGTGGTATTTATGGACCATCTAATCGAACTTTCTCTTTCTTACTACTACGTCCGTTCCGGGCAAAGGGTCCATGTTTAAAAGTCAAACTTTAAATTTTTACTTTTAGCACTTTATATCTTTTACAAATTATACTAAAATTATACACGAAAATTCTTCAAGATGTGATAAAAGTATCATAATTTGAATATAAAAGAAAACATTTGAAAAAAACAAATATTTCTATTTTAAATTTTTGAAAATGGACTCTTCGCGTGAAAAGTTCCAAATTGGAACGGTGGACTCTTTACCTGGAACGGAGGAAGTATATCTTTTATCGCTAAAATTGCATTCCGTATATTTTGATTTACTCCTACTTAACTAAAACCTTTTCACTTCTAGCCCTTGTCTCCACTTCTCTAGTTTGTCATTGATTCCATTATTCATTTCATCAATGTGTACTTTCATCAGCAAACAACATCCACCTTAGTATATCATCTTGTACATGTTTGTGTAGAGAATCCATTACTAAGGTTAACATATAAGAACTTAAGGCTGATCCTTGGTCTAGTCTTGTGATTGCAAACTCTCAAGTCTCTCCCGCCAGCGTGCGGTGGTTCTAAGTAACATAGGAGAGCCATAATACATATCTCTAATTATATCGAGGTATCTCACTTTGACCCCTTTCTTCGCTAACACCCGTCGTATTAACTTTTTAGGAACACTACGTACACCTGCTCGTAGTCAAAATAGAATGCGTATGCTCTTTTTTCCCACTTCCCTATGGTGTTCCATCAAATTAATTGTGTGCATATGTTCTTATTTAATTATTACATATTTTAAATATTGTTCATATAGATATAGGTGCACTTTCAAAAGTTGATGATGTTCAGAGATGAATAACTTCAAAACTTTAGGGCATAAAATTGGACCAAAGTTTCAGAATTTACTTTCAGTTTGAGCCTTAATCTATGTTTTCAATATTTGTTTCCAGATATGAACATCGAGAAGAGAATAAGAAGGATTGTCTTAGGACTCTATATTCAATTATCGAGGAGGCCGGGAAAGCTAAAAAGTTGGTAGAGGATGCTCGGATTTCACATCTCAAGAATGAACTTAAAGCCAACAAAAAGTTCATGGAGATGTTGCATGGCAATAAGATAAAAAAGCAGGTTTCTAAAGTCTTGACTGCCTGAGCAGCTTCTCTGAAGAAAGCTAGCAAGATTAAGGGCAAATACTAGGAATTCCTTGAGGTCATTGCACTATTTCCCAGTTTAACTTTTGGGATAGAGCCTATTCTCACGCGTCAACCAGTTTTTTGGCCGTAACAATTTTTCATCCAAGTTGCTGATTTTGCTGCTCAAACATTGAGAAGAGGAAAATGAAGAGAAAGAAGAGATGGGAAAGAGATGCACGTTCGGTGCAAGCATGAAATATGGTGCTATAGTTCCTTTTGAAGCTTAGGTTTCTCAACACTGGCAGTTGGTGTGGTAAAATTAGGTTAATATGAAGTTGTAAGCTTTAAACATTTCCCCATTTGTCGGGTGCATTTGTCATCATGTCGCCTCGTCTGACTCAAGGAGAAAATGCAGTAGTTCAATGTTTTATACACACCTTTAGCATCCAGCTGTATTGCTTTCTTGGATATGAATCTCTTGCTTTCATTTTTGCGGCGTTACTTTAGAGAAATCATGCATGTGAAGACATACCAAGGTTTTGAATAAATCATGCACTACAACCTTTTTAGTTTTGAAGGGCATTGGAAAATTGTCCGGTCATTTTGTGCAATTTCTTTCAATATGTAGGCATGCCTTCGGAGTTGTATTGGTTTGAATTGTGGAATTGCCGTTTGTTGTACCCATTGTGAAAGCTTCTCCGGGAGATGGAATGGGCACATCAGTCGGCCATAATCTGTTCCAAAGGCTGAAGTGGCTCTCCCCAAGTTCCACCACATCTCGAGTTTGCCTCAAGCTTATGGTGCTGTCTATCTCGCTATCCCCTTCCCCCTATGCCACCTTTCTCTCTCGAGAATGTAACACCCTCCCTCATCTTTCTCATTCTCTCTTACCGTTATACGTTCACCCGCTCCTCTATTCACGGAATCATTCAATCCCCACAATCATTTTCCCTTTACATGCATCATCGTACCTCAACATTTCTTGATTCGGGCAATACATACGGTTGTACCTCAACATTTCTTGATTCGGGCAATACATACGGTTGCCGTTGGATGATTTTCGACAGTCTGTCAGTGTCAATGACGTTTGTTTTTTAACAATGTAAGGAGGTACTCGTGATGCTGGTGGTGAGTTTACTACTCTGACAATTAGAGGTGGTGGATTTGCTTCTTTTTCTCTCTATTATGATCTCTCTCTCTCTCTCCTTTTATTTTCTTTATCCAAATTGTTCTTGTTTTCCTTCCAATTATCTATATTAATCACTAAATAATTTTTTTAATACATTTTTATACTTACGACATCCTTCTTAAAAAAGGTAATACTTCATGAATTACAGTCATAATACATGAAATATTTATTTTTTAAATTTAAATTAGTCTTGATGACGTGTATAAATTTATTTTGAATACTTATAGCAAAAATAAAGGATAAATAAGCAATTTCATTCTAAAGGCTGAAATTTCTCTTTTCATCAAAGTAAGTCAATGACGGCAACTTTAACCGCTTTGACAGAAGGGAGGTCTCTGGAGTTCTGCCAAATCATTGGGTAAAGAACTAAAAATTGGCCAACCCTCAGGGGCTTTGAAAATTACCCTAAAATTGAACAATCTTTGAGAGAGAGAAAAAAATAAATCAAGAAAAAGGGAAATCAGTTGGATAGGCGTAGGCTGTATCAACTTCAAGAGGGGAGAATTTAAGGCGCGAAAGAAAAATGCAGTCTTTGACACTCCCATCGTCGCGGTTGCTGCGACGGTTCTGTTGCCGCAGCGCCGCTGCTTCTTCACCGTCCAAGAAGAAGCAAGTGGTCTTCCTGGGTTCTCCTATGGTAGCTGCTTCTGTGCTGGACACACTTCTCAGCGCATCATCTGCTTCAGACTCCTTATTTGAGGTGGAGTTTTCTACAAAATTCTCCCGTCAAAATTCTTTCACTCTTGCTCCTGATTTATTTTTTTAATATTTTCGCTAGATGGGTTTTATGGTGATTATAAGTTTTGTATTTTTGGTACATGAGTTTTTGTGGTAATTAGGTTATAACCCATTATTACACACTGTTTTTCTTCAAGCGTATTTCTCTTTGTTCCAAACTAACCCAACTAAGCTAGAATGGAGTCCGGGCTTCCTCTGCTTTCACAATTCACATACTTGTCAATTCTCATTAGTCCTAGTTATGGTCAGCAATAACTTGACAGATCCTTTAGTTTTATACGGTACTACTTCTGTCCTACAAATGCTTATGAGCTTCAGCGTGTCACGTTTGAGGTCCTTGCGAAATCAGCAGTTATACATTGAACTGATCGATTCAAGTTAAATTATGAGAGTAAAAGGTCATTTTGTTAAAATGCTTATGGTCCTAATGTCATTTTCTGGATGAAAGTAGTATTTCTACTTTCTACTGGTCAAAATGCTTATGGACTTGTAAAAGGTTAGCAATGACATGCTTATGGACATAAAAAATAACATACTATGGTGCATGCGATTTTCTTTGAAAATGATTATTATGGAGAGGCATCTATAGTTTTTCCAGCATGCATGATAACTTTACACAAGATGCAAACTTTGAGGCAGTGTCTCCTGTAAAGTTCTCACTAGCTCTGTTGTCATGCTATTCTCTCATGCATATGCTGATTGTGGGATCATTTTATTGACTTATAGTATTGATGTCTGCCTTAAATAAGATCTGCGTGCTCAAGCTCATAGTAGGGTGCACAATATATTACTGAAACAAAAAAAATTTATGGTGTCTTTCACTATATCATATTAACAGTTTTGATCAGTGGGTACCTTATAGAAGAAGAAGATATAGTGTGGTTGACATGTTGCTTAAGTTTGTATTTAGGTTGCAGCTATCGTTACTCAGCCGCCTTCTGGAAGAGACCGGGGAAGAAAAGTGTTGCCTTCTCATGTTGCACAACTTGCTCTCGACCGAGGCTTCCCTCCTGATTTAATTTTCACACCTGTGCGGGCCAGTGAGGTAAATATTGCGTCTGGCTCTACTTGCTCTCTAAGTTTTGACTGCCTGCCACATAAATTAGCTATAGATTACATACACCATGTGGTATCTATTTGTTTGTACTCGGATGCATGTATGAGTTAGATACCCTCCTTGACTATAAAGGTGAAAGTAGATTTAGTACGAGCACTGTATTGTTATGTTATCTACTAGCATTGAAAGTTTTTTTCTTCATGACTAATTAATTTTTGGTTTATCCAACACAGTTCATTATTGGGGGTCAAGTACTTGCATTTGAGCACATTTTCTTTCTCTACCTGTACTTGTACTGTTGGTTCTTCATATGCCAATTTACTGAAATGCAGGAATCATTCTTGTCCAACTTTAAAGCTCTCCAGCCAGAACTTTGCATTACAGCAGCGTATGGGAATATCTTACCTAGCAAATTTCTGAAGATTCCCTCACTAGGTTAGTCAGAAGATCTTCTGATTGTTTCAGTTAATGAATCAAACTTATTGTCCCGTTGGGCATATCTTACCATGCTTTTATGTGATTGAATTTTTCAGGGACTGTTAATATACACCCAAGCTTACTGCCGTTGTACCGTGGTGCAGCTCCTGTTCAGAGAGCATTGGAGGTTTACTTTTCTTCAAAAAGTACTTGTCGTTTTTTAAAATTCATTCATTAGTTCCTTATATGTATTCCAGAGTACAATGTAAATATTCTGCAGGATGGCGTGAAAGAAACTGGGGTGTCATTAGCATTCACTGTCCGAGCACTGGATGCTGGTCCTGTTATTGCACATGAGAAAATGGAAATTGATGATCATATTAAGGTAAGATATATGTGTGGGTTCCATGCTGATCCAAACTTACAATATCAGGTTACGTGATTGTTCTGAGTCAAGGCACTTTTAATTTGTCAAATAAACCTCAAACTACAAGGGCCTCTGTAGAACTGCAGTTCATTCACCAACAAATTTTACTAGGCCTGCTGCATTCAGTATGCAGTTATGGAATTTATATCTTCTATGAAAAAGAATTGAAACGTCCCATCTTGTCCAGCAGTCACTCCCAAGAGTAATTTTTTTGACTAAAGCTTTATCTTAATGCAGGCTCCTGAGTTACTAGAACTGCTATTTAGTCAAGGTTTGTCATTTCTGATCTCTTATCAATAGATGAATGCGATTACTTTTTCTTCTTCTTCTTGGCTCCTGTTCTGAAAATCTTCATCCTGTTTATAGTTCTTACTCCCAATGTCGTATGCATCTTCAGCTGTAAATCAGCAGCTCTTTTCTCGTTTCAAGCAAAACAGTTCAAGAACAGAGTAAATGCTAATGATGTATGCTTACTTCTTATCAGTTGAATATTGACTTCAAAGTTCAAACAGTTCACATGTAGTCAATAAGCTACAGTTTAATTTGAATCAGATTTTTTAAATTTGTTCTAGTAAATATTTAAAGTTTGTGAACTATAAACATGTTTTATTCATATATGAACACTCTTTAAATTTGTTCTAGTAAATATTTAAAGTTTAACAGTTCACTAAATATTTCTTTCTCTCTTTTCTCACATTTTTTAAATTTGTTCTCTGCACCTTGAATTGCATTTCAAATATGCTTCAGACCTCCTGCCTCTCCTTAGTAATTAATCATTGAAACCTTATTTCTAAAAACACCACCCTTTCCCACACCAAACACGGCATTTCCTGATCTGAAAAAATTCTGGAGTTTCATTCATTCCAGATGCACCGTAAAGTACTCGTTCAGTTTCTTTTCCTTACTAGTTTCTTTTCTTTGTCCTATCCTACTTGGAATCTTTAAGATCCGTTTTCTTTTCCTTGTTCTGTTATTTTTTTTCCTTTTAATCATATATGAACACTCTTAATTTGATGTCCATTTCTTATTTTTTGTCATTAATATTTATACTTTTTGAATCGTAAGTTAGATCCTCATGTTAAATCTTATTTTGTGAATTGATCTTTAAAGTTTTTTCAACCAAAAATTCAAACTATTGTCTTGTTTCTTTTATCAAGCTCAAACTCCTTTTGTTTTCAGTTTTCCACTTTGGCCTTTAATTTTGGTTTATCTTTATGGTTTTCAACCTTGCCCACTTATCATACTTGGCCTTAAATTTATTAACTCAGAGTGGAAATCAAACACATGCTCTAGATTTCTAGCCCAAATTTTCAATCTTGGCCTCAATCGAACACCTCTTACTGGATTGTTCTATCAAAAATAAAATTTGAACACATCTTTAGTTTCAATCCACCCTAAACTGACTTGAACTAGCCTCTGTTTTCAGTCGTTCAAGATTTTAAATAAACCTACTCACCTATGAAAAACATTTTTCGCTGCTCATTTGAAATCA
Organism: Iris virginica; assembly: GCA_025631175.1. Taxonomy (NCBI): domain Eukaryota; kingdom Viridiplantae; phylum Streptophyta; class Magnoliopsida; order Asparagales; family Iridaceae; genus Iris; species Iris virginica. Next base: position 10,463 of record JAOTQG010075392.1, read on the forward strand.
TATTCAATGATTTGCTTTCATGTGTTAATCGCAAAATTTCACCTTTTCTTTTGGTTTCTTTTATAAGGCTCTAACTAAATCCTTATCAAATTTTGTTTTCTATCTTGCCACCTATCGTAGTTATTTATTTGGTTTTCATTTTTCAACCTTGCTCATTAATTATACGTGGCCTTAAATTTATGAATCCGACCTAAAAATCAAACACATCTCTAGATTTCAAACCTCAGTTTTCAACCTTGGCCTTAAGTCCGAACTTGTTACTTTACTATTCTGTAAAATTCATTTTTGAACACATCCTTACATTCGTGCCCAATCATGTCGGCATTTGTGATACAGTGTTATCTTCTCTTTATAATGCTTCTTGATCCATTTATAAGTGGACTCAACGAATAGGTTGTAAGGTGGATTGAAATATAGCTCTCGATTAGGGTTGGTCCGAATTCCTGGATATACCTCATATGTGCCATATTTTCTTGCTTAAAACAACAACGCGCTTCTAGGCTATGAAGTATTATCTCCGTCTGATCTAGTGCACATGATATATGGGAAGAAAGGTCAGACATCATTACTTACGATTGATTGGTCACTAATACATGTAGGATCTGAACTTCTGATTCGTGAGCTTCCCTTTATATTTGACGGGTCAGCAATGGTGAAAGCTCAAGCTCAGGATGACTCTAGAGCTACTTTGGCTCCAAAGGTATGGTTTCTTACATTCTGTTATGAGTGAAAATTCTTATTTGACCAATATGTAATAACTAAATATCATCTGATTGGCAAGCAGTAACTTCATATGACTTTGTAATGCCTCGTTCATACACTGAAGCGTTCAAAAGAGTGCATAAAGCATCTGAAGCTCTTGCTAGTGTGACTAGTGAAATGGAGCTTTTAGTAGCACCAATTTTTTCTAGAAAATGTAAAATATCCTTTTTGAGTATAACGACACAGATTCTCTTAAACAATCTGATCAAAAATGAAAAGAATGAAGATTCTCTCAGATTATGAATATTTCTGTAAGAACACCGGCAGATCTACCTCAAGGTTAAAGGGGTCAGAGAAACTTTAGAAATTAAAGGGTTTAAAATAAGTAGGCGCACAACAGTGCATATGGCTTGCTTCGTTAGTGGTAAGAGGAATATTAGTGAAGTGAAAGTTAAGTTAGATGGAGAAGAACTACCTCGAAGGAAATATTTCGTTACTTAGGATCAATCATTAATCGAGATGCAGAGATTGGAGAGGATGTCAATCATATAATAAAATTGGGTTGGATGAAATTTAAGAGTGCATATGGAGTGTTAATGTGTTATGTGAGCGGCATATACCAGTAAAACTAAAGGGAAACTGTTATGGGACAATTATTAGGTGTGCGCTATTGTATGGAACTGCATGTTGACCTACTCAGAAGGAACATGCTAACAAGATGAGTGTCGCGGAAATGCGAATGCTTAGATGAATGTGCAGTAAAACTAGAAAAAATAGGATTCATAATGAACAAATACGAGATATGGTAAAAGTAGCTCATATAGTAGAGAAAATGAGAGTGAACTTCCAAAGATGGTTTGGTCATCTACTGCGTAAGCCCCTTAGTGCTCCAGTTAGGAAGTGTGATTATATTAATCTTAATCAAGCCAGGGGTAGGGGTAGTCCAAAGTTAATATGGATATCGGTAATACGGAAAGACATGAATGACTTTGATCTATATGGTGAATTGGCATTGGATCGCGTGCAATGGCGGAAAATGGTTTGGTCATCTACTGAGAGGCCCCTTAGTGCTCCAGTTAGGAAGTGTGATGATATTAATCTTAATCAAGCTAGGGGTAGGGGTAGTCAAAAGTTAACATGGATATCGGTAATACGGAAAGACATGAATGACTGTAATCTATTTGGTGACTTGGCACTGGATCGTGTGGAATGCCAAAAAATGATTCATGTAGCCGATCCCAAGTGATTGGGATACAGGCTTTGTTGTTGTTGTTGTGTTTGTATTTGCTGTTTATACTTGTTCCATATTCAGTTTACAGTAAGAGAGCCTTTAATGTTGGTTGCTTCATGCAGATAGCTCCAGAGGAGTCATGGTTATCCTTTGATGAAGAAGCTTCCGTCCTCCATAATAAGGTATGCTCTTCATAATATTTGTTCTTGAACTGGCTTTGTATTCATGACATACAAACTTTTAGGTGCGGGCATTTGCAGGGTGGCCAGGAACCCGAGCTAGAGTAATGGTGATCGATGAAAAAGATACGCGCCATAATATTCTTGAACTAAAAATAATCACCACCAGAGTTCACTCCAGTGACAGTATTCAGGGTTGTAAAGTTGATGATGTGATTTTCACTAAAGGGTCAATGATATTCCCATGTGGTGGGTGCACAGCGCTTGAGGTGAGTATTTCATGTAAAGTTTTTAGCCACAATTTCTGCTCAAGATCGTGGTAGAACTTTATTCTGGGGTTCTACAATTAACATCTGATTAGGTATCTCATAAAATGCAACATGAGTTGGCTTATAATATATGCATATAGAGTATAGACTACAATCATGAACATTGAGCAAACTTAATATTCTACACCATTGATTTAAAAGTCACATCACTGTAACAGCAACTGTCTTTACTACTGCACCCAATTACAAGTCTGTGCAATGGCATTCCAAATTTAAGTGGCTTTTCCTCATTAGAACGGCTGTAATGGGCTCCACGAAAGTATAGCTGCCCTTGGTAAGGCCGTTAGGTAGCATAATTCTTGCAAAGCATTTAAGTTAACACACTCATTTTTTTTTTCTTTTTTGAGGAAAATTTGTTTGCCCCTTTTCTTAGAGCTGATGTCAGCTGTCTCACAACTTTTTCAGGTACTGGAAGTTCAGCTCCCAGGGAAAAAAGTGGCTAGTGCAGCTTCTTTTTGGAATGGTTTGAGAGGTCAAAAGCTGAAGAAGTTATAGTCAAACAAAAACAGTTTTTCAACAGAACATACTATGTAGTTGAGATTCTTCCAGTATGATCCATGTCCCTCTCTTCACTGCAACTCTCAACTCATGAAACTCAATCATCGCTGTTATTTATCTTAAACTGCTTGCCTGCACACTTCTTCCATTTGTGTTGTGCATTGTGTTCATTTAGTTTATACAAGAACCTTGTTTACATATTTTCTGGCTTATGAAAATCTTCGGAGGTATATGACTTAATCTAGCATGAACGTGGAAAATCCAGGGCGCTACATAGTGTTAGAGAGGCTGTCTATGAAATGAAGATAACAGAAAGTTGACACTTGTGTATGCACGTCTTCGCCCTAAACCCTAAACCCTAAACCACTGTTCTACGATCGGTTAACTCACTTCAATAGGGAGCCGCGTTGTTTCAAACTACGGAAATGCCTGCATTTATCGAGAACTTCTAGCTTGATTCTTTAGCTCAATCCTCTCCAACTTCTCATAGGGCAAGCTCAAAGCAAATATGAACTACGTGTAGGCTTCACTAAGGCATGATCCACTGATTCGGTGGCGCTCGTCTATGATACATGGACCCTTCACTTTTGGCGAAGTACCCGTGTCTGACACGACACGACTCGACATGGGTGTGGGTGTGGGTATGGGTGTGGCTGTTC
>JAOTQG010075614.1:0-24745 GCA_025631175.1 Iris virginica
GGGTTCTCACAGGTCCACATGTCTACACATACCCTTTTTGCAACACTTACTGCATGAACTGGGTCCACGGGTCTTAAAAAATTCTAATAACCAAACGATACCAAGGCAAACAAACCCAGAAGCAATGAGGGATAGAAGGTGGCGGGAGGCAGCCTTGACTCCCGAGAAAATTTTAAAATTTAATATTTTCAACCTTAGAATTTCTTTATAAATACAACAAAATTAGTTTCTGGGCCCCCACAAATTAATTAAGTATAACATTTTCCCTTATCTTTCTCTATATCAACTAGTTCTTATATAAACATTTCTTGACATGACTGAGCTTCCTTAAAGAACATTTTCATATTAGATTCTTTCTAAAAAGAAAAACTTAAATATAGAATTGTTTTCTGTAATTTTCTAGATTTTATGAATTTTTTTTGGCCAGTACAAACATTAGCCTCAGAAGTTAACTCTTAGATCCACCAGTGAAGAGGGATTAATTAGAAACTGAGACTACAATGACGTGCGGTGGAGGGAGTAAGAAGAGACAAGACATTGGGCACATATAATATTAAAATTACACATATCGCAAACAACAAAAGTGAAACTTCTTTTTCTCAAGTAACATATAAGTCCTGTAACCTATTAAAGAAATTATACTATCGAACTTACACAGAACGATGCTGAGCAATAAGCAGCAAAAGAGGAACTGCCAACTTCGGCTCTTCCTTTGGAAGCAAAGCATCCCTTAGCCGATTAGTGGATTTGATCAAAGCCTGCCCGACAATAGATGTTAGCAAATCTGAACACCAAATTATAATATCAACACATACAGTGTCGCGTCAGATGTTGAGGTCAAAAGGTTGTGTAGTTAAGTGTTATGTAGAAATACCATCCCCCTCATCCAATTTGACAATACACGACTAACTGTAAGAAATGTAGATGACAAAGTGCACAAAAAGTATATTATAAAGGATTTAATTTAGGTTCACTGGGTGTGTAAATGAATGAGTTACACAAGCACCTCATTATGCTTCGGTATATCACGAAATTGTTTGAAACTTAATTGATTTCATGTCATATATAATAGCACTTGGTATTCTACATACTTTTCGGGTTTACATTCGTGAATATAGTGCTTTAAAAAATAGTTTTCCTATCAACCAACCAAACATCATGAAATAAAATTTAGGTCACCATTGAAAATTCAAAATTAATGTCCACAGAATCCATGGTGTAGTCAATATATGTAAAGAAGCAATGCAATTGTAATTTTTTTTTAAAAATCACATCAAACAATACAGTTTTTATGTCGCTTGTGTAAGAGGAATATATGCACAACACTTGGAATCGGACCATGGTATTATATCCCATGAATTATGCTCTCTGCCTGCCTCAATGTAACCACCGAAAATATATGGATGCATCAATATTTAGTTGACAAAAAATTATTTCTAACGAGTTTACCAAAACTAGATCCCAAAAACAGAGGATGACAAAGTGGCATGCGCAAGTCATATCTGGACACTCAGACACCCTCAATCACTACTACTATCAGTCATCACCTAACCGCCTGATATCCACCCTAAAGAAAGTCATTAGCCAACCAAAAGAGCTCCATATAATGTAGCAAGAATGTATCACAATTTGCTTAATTTACCGCCCCATGTGGAGTTGAACATATAGTCTTGCTATGGAAGTTACTTTCGAAAGGTCAAATTAAAAGCCACAACACATAAAAATAATATTGCAGGAGACACTTATCAGTTCATAAACTTGTCATGACAACAAAGAGCCAAAGCACACAGTAAAACAATATGAAGACAACATTAAACATACTTTCATAGATATGCAGAAGCAATTGAGAAGCTGAAGATAAAGAAAACAATAAGAGACACTGTATTTTAGTTTAAAAGGAATAAATAAATTATATGTCAATTTACTATTTTTAAAGTACATAAAGTTTCTGCTCCCTCCATTGCAAAGTGAATATCACCCTTTCCTTTGTCCATACAAGTCCCAACAAGGTTTGAACTTTCCACGGCGGAAAGGACTTCTACCCATATTTCCAAATTGCCCCTGTACTTTCTCCATAATGTTCTGCAGCCTTTCTAGAAAAATTTGATTGTATTGAACTAATTAAGTTGGTTTTTTTTCTAAGTTTACCCCACCTGTTTTCTGTACAAATACAAGGATAGCCTTGACTTTTGGGGGGTTTATGACTAGATGAAACAAAATGTAAAGCTTCTTAAATTGTGCACTTTAGAGTATGGTGACACTCACTTGAACAGTCAAGGAGTAACCGGGATCCAACTGCTGTCCAAAGTTTGATTATGTAATGCAAAACGATACAATTGTCATTGCGAAGATATGGGCTTAAGGCCAAGCCTTGATCCGGTGTTATGGTAATCAGGAACTCGAATTCTAACACATGCAAAAGCATATCTCTCCTGTACGGTGTTACGGGACTACGACTGACCCTATCCTAGGTGAATAAAATCCATATGTAACCCTTCTTTCCTTCACTATACCTCTCCATCAATCTTCTCAAACACATAGATACATATATCTGAGTAGCTTCTATTGTTGACCTCATCAGGATAACCGAATCTGATCCTTCTGCACCGTTGTCTAATGTCTTAGCTACACCTAAATCATCATAGTATGACTCATTCATTTATTTATTTTTCATACAAAAAGGATAGTATTCAAATAAAAGGAAGACCACAAATATGCTAACCAGAGGAAACCGCGAAGGAAAAGCTAAAAATACAAAAAAAAATAAAAAAACCAAAGCAGCTTTCCAATCTCTAGCCAAATCCACAGAAGGCAAGCCTGTGTAAGCTCCATACCCATGCGCCCAAAGAGGGGCATGAAAGGAAAACTTCTCCCAATGCCCGGAGGAAGATAGCACACGGTCCCCGAAGTTCCGGGAATACCTCTTAATACAGATATCCCAAAACAAACTGAACATAGCACAACCCTTCAAGACTTTAGCATCCTTCCCCCAGCCAAAGCCACAATGTCTGATCACACACATTTCCGCATGACTCATTTATCCAATACTACAAGAACTAGGACAGGTCTGATGTCTTATTTATGTCTGTATGTGGAAACTGCAATGCACCTCTCACGCTACCTAGACATTTTCATTTGATATCACGCTTTTTACTGATCAAGAATTTAAGGCAATCCTGTGTAAGCTCCATAACCGCGCACCCAAAGAGAGGCATGAAAGGAAATCTTCTCCCAATGCCTGGAGGAAGATAGCACACGGTCGCGAAGATCCAGGAATACCTCTTAATACAGATATCCCAAAACAAACTGAACATAGCACAACCCTACAAGACTTACGCATCCTTCCCCCAGCCAAAGCCCCTATGTCTGATCACGCAGACTTCCGCATGACTCATTTATCCAATACTGCATTGACTAGGACAGGCCTGATGTCTTATTTATGTCTGTATGTGGGAATGCAATGCACCTCTCACGCTACCTAGACATTTTCATTTGAGATCACGCTTTTTACTGATCAAGAATTTAAGGCACTCCTATATAATCATCAATGAATCACAAAAGTTCAAAACAGCTCCCCCTTTACTCTCCAAAACTCAGAATATGCAAATACATGTATTATCTAGAGAATTTCTAACCCAGGCAAATAGGATGAGAATCCAAAAGCCTCCCAGCAAGTATACCTTTTTAAGTGGAAATAGGCTAGTGCTAATCAGTCAAAAACATCCATCTCTTTATTTTAATCTTCGCTCCCCTAAATTCACAATATCAAATGACTCCAACTGATGGAAAACACCCACCTTCAAAATATTAAAGCCACTACTGGTACTTATAAATAACCTACATTGGTGATTTTTTCCACTGAGAGAACATATTACAACTGACACAGCAAACACTATTGCGAAGTCGAGCGATACCAGCTACTATTCGCTAAAGCTAAATATATAGTACCATTCTTGAGCCGAGTTACAAGGTATCACATTCTCAGCAAAAAAGTTCCCGATCCAAACTTCCAACCTAAAACTAAATCAATTTCCCATGCAGTGCAGAATTATTGATCCAGTAGCTTGAAAACATGCAGGATAATAAACAAAGAAAATATACATATGTAAATATATATATATATACCTAATCTCACTAAGAGAAGGCTTTTAAGAACCATGTATACTTAAAAGTAAATATTGATCACTAACCTCTCCTGCTCTTGAAAAGCTGAATCATGTTGAAGCATAACATTTACTACTGGATCCTTTGTCTAATAGCATAGCTTCTTGATGGAGTTAATCACTTACCATGGTATGAAAGCTTTGGTTACGCAGTGTCTTGGTCCACCTAAAGCGTGTATTTTGTTGAATGCCGGTTAGGGCTGTTACGAATTTTTAGAGTTCGAGTTAAGCTTTAAGTTGGCATGTCCTAACATGATTACACTCGAGTTCAATTTGTTCGTGAGAGGCTGAAGTTCAAACTCAAACAATTCAATTTCAAGCTTTGACGAGTCGAGTTAGAGTTGCTCTACATGTGTGTGTGTGTGTGTGTGTGTGTGTGTGTATATATATATATATATATATATATATATATACATGCTAAGTGCTGGTCCTACTCCACTAGGAACCTCTTAAGTTAGGAACCGTAGGAACCACTTACATCCATTAGATTGGATACAAATTAAAGGTTGAGATTATATTCTTTTTTAAAGCACCGGTGGTATATTTCGTAATTACTCAGAAAATTTAGACAAGTCTGTCAACTAGAATATGGATAGTTGTGAACACAATTATTATTTTTCCTCCTCAAACTTTAAACGCACATATCTCGTTATTTATAACTCCAAATTAAGATTTGTTTGCATATTCTTGCTCATAATTAAATTTCCTTTCAAAGGAGATCAATCATAAATATATTTGAAGATCAAATAAAAAGGTCAAAAAATAAGTCATGATGCTATTGTTGTATTTTATGAATTGGACCGGATGCAGTATCACTGTTGTGTTGTATTTTGTGAAATTGCACCGAATGCAGTAACAATATTCTTACTGCATCTTCTTGTGTCTTATGAATTGCACTTGGATGCAGTAAGAATTTTGCTACTGCATCCTATTATATTTTATTAATTGCATTGGATGCAGTAGCAATGTTCTATTGCTTGACTTTCTTTTTGACCTTTTTATTAAATTTATTCATGATTGATCTTGTTTTAAATAAAATGTAATTATGAGCAAGAATATGCAATCGAATTTCAATTTGAATTTATAAATAATGAGATATGGATATTTAAAATAGATGGTGAAAAAAAATAATTGTGTTCACACATGTAGCAATGAGGGTAATACCCTTGCTATTTAATAACTTGTGTTCACACCTAATTCCATCTCAATCGTGTTCCTTCCTCTAATTCAATTATCAAGATTGGTTCCTACGGTTCCTATATTAATTAGTTCTCATTTGAGCACTCCCCTATATGCTAATATACAAATCATAACAGATAAACATAAATTTTAAATATAAAATATTCGAGATCTTATCGTATGATCGAGTCGAGTTGATCGCAAACAAGTTCTTACCAAACAAATGAGTCAGACACAGATGACTCAAATAAACGAGCCAAACGTTGAATTCAAACTTGACTGAGTAAAACATTGAGCTCATCCAAGTCCAAGCCTTATCGAGTCGAGCTCGAGGTGGCTCGAATCATTTGACAGTCCTACCCCCAGTATTTTTACAGAAAAAGTAGGCAGCATGTTACGTTCATCGGTATGTTGAGGACCAAGAGAAATCCCTTCCGTGCAGGAGCACATAACGTCCCTTTGTTTGTTACCAATGAGCAGACAAATCACCCTTCTAGATGACAATATTTAAACAAATGTTAACAGGAAAAACTTCAAACATTTGATCAATCAAGCACCTTATTGTTACGGGTTGCCCCAAAAGAAGTAGCTTGATAGCGAAGAGTCTCACTACCAGCCATCGCATCCAGTTGTTCTTCAGTCATGTTCTCTGTGTACTGGACATTCGCCATTTGCTGGATGAGTTCCTGCAGCAATAACGAACCAGCTACAATTGTCACGAAAGGTTATCAACTCCAAAGAAGGCTGCATTGAGAGGCACACTTGGATTTGAACAATACCTGCAGGAGAACCAGCTCAATCCCATTCCCTTTTTTCAACTGATTCACAAGATACTGGAAAAGACCTCTCAGCTCCATTGACGGGTATTTCTTACACCTACCAAATAAAAATGATAATTTATCAATGAAACTGCATTTAAACCTCAGCAGTTTGTTTTTCTTAAACGGCACACTAGTCTTTGCCAATTTGTTTTATTTTCAGCTTACATACAAGGAGTTTGCCAACAATCAACATTCAAACAAAGGTCAAACATTATGACTGTGATTACAGACTCTGCTTTTTGAGGGATCCCAAGATTATTATTTCATGTGTAAATTCTTTGGCTCTCAATGTTAATACACAGAAATTGACATGGACAAAGATGCTTGCACAAGAAAAAAGATAATTTGGGTAAAGAGATACCAAAAGATGCGTTTTGCCACTTCTGATTATAATTGTCCCTTTCATCTATAACATCCATATAGATATCCCTAATTTGACCAACCTTGAACAGCAAAATTTAACCATTCTTTTCAACCTGAAATGGCTTCAGAGGGCAGATATATATAACTTTGTAGTCTTGCCCCCTTCTAATCAAAGCTCTTGCATTGATATTAGAGCTCTATATAGCAACCTTTCTCCTTTGTTGAACTTCTACCTATAAGACATTCATGTTATTCACATCTTTAACACTCACCTGTGCTTTACAGGACTTGCATACTAACAGAAAACATCTCTTATTGTACCTATTTAAACGATAAATATCATATAGGCCTAAGATAAAAGATACACAGTAAAATATTACTCGCTTGTTCTCACATTAATTATCCCCAATTGACCTACACAGGGCTTTAGGAAAAGTCATAGACTTTATGTTTAATTTTTATAATACCCTTAAATTACCTTTAGTGGTGTCAAATAAATTGGCCCCATAACTTTTTCTACTCAGAACTACCAAGGGTATCAAAAACAATTTGCTTAAAAGAACACTCTGGAAAGGGAAATGTGACTATAATTTTGGGACATCCCAATTTGGCATAAAGGACAAGAAATATGGGACAAGTAGAGCACTCTAGTGCTAGATACAAGGCAAATATAATACAAAAATATATGCGCTCTCAAGCTGTTCACCCTCATGCCAATCCTCAGATTATGCCGCCTTTGGTGCTCTGTGAAACAAGAAAGTGAAGATCTCAAGGAACTGAAAAACAACAGCGTTCACAGAAACAAAAGGAGGTAAAGAGCTAAGGCCCTACGGACGAAACCCAAAAATATTACACTGTAAATGATTTAAATTTTCTAGGAATCCAGAGAGGGAAAAATAGAGTAGAAGGTGAGACCTTCAACGATTTTTATCTGTCAAAACAATCAGAGAAAAAGAATCATATTGTTCCCTACGTATTTCGTAAATTTTCACTAATAAACCAATTCAACTTCGAACAGAGTGAAAATTCAAGTGCCACATGCCAAGAGACAGTTAAACAAGCCTTCTGGTTATAAAAGACACATATGTCTCCCTACAACAACCTTACGTAGGGTCAGAATGATACAAAACTTACGTCCTACCACCATCTTTCAGGGACTAAAAACAATATGAAAGGATGCAAGTATAGAAAATAAAAAATAAGGATGAGATTGATTCATTAATATCTTTGAATTGCAAATAAGTGTTGTAAGAACAATTTACAAAATCGTTTGACAAGAACAGTCAACTTCTGCCAAACAAAGTACCATTATCAGCTAGCTCTTACTTCTGCAGACTATAGAGCATCAGAGCCACCACGTCAATGCTTTGATTGGATTTGATTTTAAATAAGAAAATGAGAATCTCCAAGTCCCCCGAATGACTGCCATCTAAATCATGATGGAGCAACTCCATCTTCCTTGAGAGCTTTGGTAGATGAAGCGTAAGGAAATGATGCTGCATCCCTTTACAAGCAATAATTGGCAAATGCACCCATACACCAGTTATAGAGGGTGTTTCAGAGATTCGTGCAACTGAGTTGACACTTATAAAGCTCCTCCTTTGACCAACCCTTCCGTAAGAAAGTATGTCCTATGTGGCAAAGTACTTCAAAGGAGAAGGAAACTGGAGTTGAATTTCCATCCAAAGAAGAATATGGATTCCACAACCACCCAGGAAGTAAATAAGAATCAGAAATATATTTCGACGCCCCAAAAAGTATACCGATGACACTGCCAATCCAGCACTCCAACTATCCAGCATTCCAACCATATTTATGCTTCAAGACAAACAACTATGGTCCATGTAACCTTCCCTAAAATGTTCAAATTCAGCGGGACGTTACCGATCAAATGCACGTATTATTCCCATTCAAATAAGTATGAGCTGTGAACCAGTAGCAGAATTTAATCCTCAACCACCACCTTCAGCACCTAAGACAACCAACTTACTGTCTGCCTAACTTCATGTGTGCTCTTGAGACTCTTGACAATGTTCCCTACACTAATTGCCACGTTTTATGAATCTTGAGAACGAACCAAGCACAATTTGTCCATAACAAGGCCTAGGTCCAGATCCTCGGAAAGATGTGCATGTTGGGCCGAGAGAAAGCCTATAGTTCCTTGCACATTGTTTGAAACTTCCCAAAAGACGGATCTCAAAGTTCAAAAGGAAAATGAGAAACGACTTAGGAAGGTTAGCTCTAGTAAAGTATTTCTCAGCAGGAAACTCTCCATGCTCCCCAATAGGCATAACTGTGTGTAGACCCATAACCAGTCACTGAATAACATAGGTGTATCTGGTTGATGCCTGCCCCAAATGATCAGCCAAGACAAAGCTTCTGAATCAGTACACCACGTCCAACCAGAATCAGGAAGATCTGCATGATAAGTTCCCAAGTCACCCAGTAACTGAGATCGATCTGCAACCCATAAACTGGGTAAAGCATGCAATAAAATCTATACATAGACAACCAAATCCAAATTGGTAAAATCCACATCAATGCATTGAGAGCACACAGCAATAATACACGGGAAAAAAAAAAGAAAAAGGAGAGGAAAAAAACAGAGACAAAATATCAATTGCTCACATAGGGAAGTGAGAACACCACAAAGATGTTAGTTACCCTCAATAAGAAGATAACGATATATAACATAACAGACAAAGGGAGGGAGGGGACTAAGAGCTAAACCTAAGAGCCGATACTTGAATCTACCTAGGGCCATAAACCAGTAACCTAAGAGGGGGAAATTATGCAAATATCATGAAAGAGAACAAAGCTCGGAACCAAACAAATTGCATAGAGAAAAATTGGACTCCATTGGTAATATGTCATAGGTGATATGTAAAACTTAACAGCAGCAACTCAAAGGTTAAAGAAGAAGCAGATACATACAAATGACCCCAAAATGAAGCCAAAGATTGAAGCCAGTCTGATAGGTTAAGACCATCATCTTTTAGCTTCTCGCGACCACCTTGTACCAAGCGTTCGATCACAACGTATTCCAGAATATCATACTCCAACTGCATAGCGTACACATTAAGTCAAGCCAAAGTGATAGCATATTATGTTATTAAAATATAAATAAACAAAAAACTTTCAAAGTTGCAAGTACATCAACCCCTAAATGCCTACAAAAAATAAATGATCATAGTTACTGCAGAAAAGACAGAGAAACAACAACAGTTATGACATTTGGGCAAGTGGAAATTACATGTCAGTACAAATGCCACTGAACACCAAATGTAGATTAACCTAAAACTGATCCCAATGTGGAAGGACATAATGACATATACAAACAAGCACGAAATCCGCACTTGAGGCATAGAAATGTTTCAAGAGAACAGCAGTCTCACAAACCGACAGATAAAGCTATAAAATCTGGAATCTCATTGGTATCAAATTTCAGCTACACCTAAATATAAAGAACCTTAATAAATTATTCCAATATTAGCTCCCTATTTTTCGTTTTTCCCTAGACAAAAAGAAAAATAGTTCTCAGACCTTTCAAGTTAACATGACCATCCAGTGCACTAGGGACTCAACTCTGTTCTAAGAAATTTTAAAAAGAAAGAAAATGCTCATATTCTTTGTATTAAAAAAAAGGCCCAAGCATATCTTTAAACCAAATTACTGCAAAGAAACGAGATGCGCCAGCATTTCTCTCGATGAAGAATGAGCATCAAGTCCAACTCAAAACTTGTACCCACGATCACTATAAGATTGCAACAGCAAATTCTGCATTACTCAGGTCTGTTTCTCCTACCAGTGGAGTTTTTTTTTTTTAATATTGGAGGGAACTTGGACTACCTCGAAACCTTATTATTTTTTAATTAGAGCTTACAAGAATATCAAAGAGGGCTTAAAGCCAGGAGATATCATCAACAAGATAATAGGTTCACCTCAATATTGTCCCTTACGAGACTTGAACCCCTAACATCCAAATTATGAAAGCGAAGGGGATACCACTAGAGCAAGTGCTCATTGGTAGCAATAGAGTTACATTTTCAGGGTTATGAAAATAAACCACTACAAGGCTACTAATAATAAACTTTTACCCAACAAAGAAGAGGGGTGGGGAATGAAATGGACGCTAAAAGAAAGAGCCATTATATTTGCAAAATTAAAATGTCATTAAAATTACAAGTCTCTCAAGTGACATCTCAACCAAGTCACCAAACTAGGAAAGTCATAAATTATGGTTATGTAGCACCACTTCTATGGCTGTAGAAAATCAAACCAGTTCAAGCTGGGTTGGACCACTGGTTGTTTGAGCTTTGATTCAGCTAGACTCAAGAAGTTTGGAGTGAACATGATATTAGGCTTGAGGCCAATAAGCTGAGCTTGACGACCAGAAAATATACACAAACACACTTAACCTTCAGATACACCACACTTCGCTTGTTTAGCTCAAGTGAAGAGACATATAGATCGAGTTTGTACATAGGTTGTGGGGCTCGACTCAAGCTCTGGCCAAACTCAAACTTGAGTGAAAACTTAGCAAGGAAAGCTCCAAGTATCAAAGAACAACAAGTGTAGAGTTTTAAGATCTTTCACAGACATCAAATAAGATAGATTTGATGGGGTCCTTAAAAGACTTCAACGTTATAGCACAGTGATCCACATGAAAAGATGGCTCCATGAGTGGAGTAAGAAATAAAAAAAATAGATAAAAGAAGAATCTACGAGAAGATGAGCATGCACATAAGCCGGAGGACATGCTGTCCCCCATGGAGTATTCAAAATAAATAAAGCGTAGGAAAGAATGCTATCCTCATCCACATGTCATCAAATGGGCGAAATAATAATTTGTTCACAGGCATTTTCCAGATGTAATTTCGTTACATCCTTTTGTACTGTCAAACCATCCATACAACCATTGTAAGAGAAAAAAGAAGAAAAGATGCCAAAAAGCTCACTTTCACTTAATTAACATGATTATCAATTTTAGGATGCCTCAATTTTATGGAGTTGTGCTATGTTCAGTTTGCTTTGGAATACCTGGATCGAGCGAAACTCACGAATTTTTAGGGACCGTGAGCTGTCTTTACCTCTCATCTCACAGAGGATTTTCTTTCAGGCTTCCCCCTATGGGCCTGGCGCTTTGGGGCTTTTCGAGATGTGTCTTTAGCTAATATAGTTAGGGATTGGAGGGCTGCGTTGCAGTAGGTTTAGTTTTGAGGATGGATATGTTTGTATTTGTTTCAGGTTTGTAATTTTTTAGGCGGATTCCTGGCCCGCCATCTTTGTTCTTTCTCTATTATCTAATAAAATTTCTCCTTTTATCAAACTGACATGTCCTCTAATAGTTTTTGAGTTACGCGTATTCCTGCCCAGCTTACTGTAATGCTTTTCCTCTACAACACAACACCACAACTCAACTCGACCACACTTCCAATCATCTGGATCGGCTACATGAATCCTTTTATGTAATACAGTCAACAAGGATAAGTCGCTGTGTGTTTGTGTAATATAGTCATGCCTTGATAATGAAACTTTTTAATCAATTACAGAAGGATAATTGTCCAGTATTCCGTTTGCAGATGTTTCAAAATAAGTATCCATTTTGAAAACTTAACTTTTTTGGATAAAAAGGAATTTTTGTGTCAAGGAGTCACGCGCTTGTGGAGCCAGAACTAAGTTGTTTGTGTCCAGAAGGTCTGTTACTCTGTTATCTAGTAGTGAAATGGTCTGTCTAAAACTGTGAGCCAATTCAATGAGGACATTTGTATTGGAATGAAGGAAGTATTACATAAAAAGCATGCAACACTGCTGATAGAAAAAGAAGAATGTGTGAAGCACGGTTCCAATTTGGATTACGAAAGTATAGCCTGCATCCTTATCATGATACTATGGAAAACTTGTACGATATATTATGCCTTCTTTACATAATTCAAATACCCTACATTCCTAGTTGGAGAAAGTTTCTGAGCAAGAATTGTACATTGGCCAATCTCAAAAAAGGGCCATAAATCGAACTTTCAGAGTATAGATCTCATTCAAAACCGACTGAAGCAACATCCAACGGCACAAACTTTAAAGTAGGAAGTAACAGCTTTGGGCAAACAGATTGTTTTAGACATGGGAACCTTGTCCACTGGGAGAAGTGCGTCAGCCAAGGGCCAGTATATGAGTGAGCAAAAACAGAGAAAGGAAAGGCAGGAAGATATATATTTGAAAAAACAGAAGCAAACCTGCGTCAAATATTTGAAGGCATCTACAACAGGAGCAATCATATCCCTGTATGCCTCTATCTGTACATCAGAATGCCAAAAAAACATGAAGTCGTCTTCCATGCCAAAAACAAAAAAGAAAATGAAGTCCTTAGGGCAGAAAACAATCTACGAAAGCAGATCTCATTAATTGCAGGGAAAGAAAGGAGACTTTTTATTTTATAAAATACCTGATGGACAATTGTTCGAAGAACAGTCATCGGATTGGCATGAGCTAGCTTCGCAACCATTCGACCTAGCTGCTTTAAATTCTCCTTCGCAAGCCGTTTTAAGATCCTTCTCGTGTCTAACTGTGAAAGAACAACACAACACAAACTGTATATATAAGGCAAATTCTTGAAGAGAGAGAGAGAGAGAGAGAGAGAGAGAGAGAAACAACTATAACAGACTACTACCATACCTTTGCCGTTTGTCTTGCAGATAAAACCATTGGACTACGCTCATCATCCTTTTCCCATTCTCCATATAACCGATATCTCACCTGATCACATGAGATTTATCAATCCACATATGCCACCATACACTTTTTCAAGAGAAAACCACTGTTTGTACACAAAGTGAACCTCATATGGCAGGAGATTCAGGACATCCCAGATCTCCTGCCCAACTGCTGGGTTTGCTGGTATCAATTGTAGAGAAGGAAGTAGACATGTCCCAAGGGCTTCTTCAATTCTTAATCTAGCTTCCTTAAGGTGGAGACGAGGAGTTCTATTTCCAGCAAAAGCAGTTTCTGAATTGAAAGATCCAGTGCCACTACTGACAAGCTTAAGTGCAGAAAGGTAATACCCTCTCAACACTCTACATACCTGCTCATCAACACAAAAGTTGAATCATTGAGGGCAAAAGAAAACTGCACCGTAAAATTGCAAATTACAATGTCGAAACCATAATTAAATTTGAAAATGCACCTTCTGCAGTAATAAAGTATCGCGGTGTAGATATGGCCCAGCAGAAGTAAGCATCTCAAAGAGCTCCTTTGGAAGATCAATGAAAGATCTAGCAGTGGACGGATGAGTTGCCTCCACGACCTCAAAGCCAGCTCCAGAAGGTAAACCAGAAGTTTGAAGCTGTGTCACCCGAACTTGTTCATATGCTTGCGAGATTGATTTTTCAATTAACCTGATTACGTACGAATGCAAAGATTAATAAGCATATCCTCTTTCAGAAGGTCTAAATCATGAAAGATAGTTAGAGAAAGTAAACTGGCTCATTGCAACAGGTTCTGTTTCAAGACATTTCAGATTTACCTAAACAAGCTGTTACAAATCTGGACATGTTCAACAGGGTTAAGAGGCAAGAGGCGATCAAATAGCATGTGGGCATGATACCTGTAAAATGATAGAGGAGTAAGTATGAAAGAGTATACATTCGCACTCATTAAGACAAGCTATCTCTCTCTGTACAATTTGCACAAAAGTAAAACACCGATCCCCCTTCTCAACAATCACATACTAGGCCTAATTCAGGAGTAAATTTGTTTTGAATCTTTTCAAGTACTTATGATGTTTCAATCAGTTTCACATATGCAGTTTCCGATCTCTAACTAAACAATACAACACAATGAACTCGATGAAACAAAGCCATTACATGGGACAGGCAACACGAACACTATTGCCCTTTCTCCAAAAAGATATTCACTCCCTCCCAAGGAGGGAAATATTTTGACTTACTGTACAAATCGAGACAATGGTTGAAAATTCATTGTGCTCCTAAAATAAATTACACATTTTAGTTTAGAAAAGTAACGAAAATGGACTTCGCACAACCAGCAAGTACAGATATTCAACCACATGCAGTTGCCAGCACCATCTCCAACCAAATCATTGTACAGATAGAAAGTAGGAGTCAAAGAAGGACCGTGTGTTTTAAGGAATCATCAATAAATACACAACAGATTTTCTAATTCACAAACACAGAACCATTATCCCAACACCAATTATAGAACATTTCAATGGTTTCTCCTATCTATCTGTTTCTGCCCACTGAGAGGAAGGCTGGGGGGCTTGAAAAAGATACAATCATGAAAAAAGAATATGACAACAAATGGAGAATGAAATTGACAGGAAATCTAAAATGCATGATAAAAATAAATGGAACGATGGATATAAATAAACTAGTAACATACAAAGAAGATGCAAAACAAATTAAATGAGAAGTGGGTAAACCATTTTACAAAATTACTCTTCAGACACTCATGCAGGAGAAAAGAATCCCTTATGTCAACTAACCAGTCTTCAACTGAAAGAAATCCAACAAGCAAGCCCAAAGTTTGACTATTCTCGAGCTCAGAAAGCCTTTCAGCAACTGCCTCGGTTTCCATATCTAAAGCCGCAAACAGATCCACTGTCACATCTCCTCCTTGTTTCTCATCATCCATAAGATCCTTTCCAGTAGCAGCAAGATTTATTTTTCCTATTTTGTTAGCCTGAAGAATGACAAGGAAAACCACAAGTTAATTACACAATTATCTCATCGTAGCTCTGATTGAGGGTATTACACATGAAAGCCCTTTAAAAGCACTAGAAAAGGAATTAATCATGCAATCACTACCTATTCCACCATCTTAACATAGATGATGTTCGATATTTCAGGAAGTTTATTCAAGATGAGTCAATAGAGCCCAAGCAACATGAAATGAAGAGTCAACATAATTAGGATGTAAATGAAGAAGCCTAGGCTGGCTAGCTCACGCTCAGCTTGCTTGAAAATTTTCAAGAATTTCCAAGTTTGAGTATGCTCAAGCCTAACTGAGGAAGTTTATTTTTTTTAAAGGCTCACATCAAAAATAAAACTATGTGTCTGAGATTAACTCACTGGCACTTGCTAGCTTATTCCCATGCCACGAGATCAACCGAGCCAAAAAGAGCCGGGCCAGGCTGAGCCGAAGAGCTAAATTGTAATACTCGCCAGCTGTTACTCTAACCCACAATATCTATAACTTCACCTAGAGCGTCCAACTCAAAGAATCCATTTGACTTATTAGCCAAGCTAACTATTTTGTGTTAGCGTTTCTGGATATTAGCATTTCAACCATTTTTTTACTTGATAAGTTTGAAATATAACAAATAATAAAGCAGAAAATCATGTTCAGAGCACTAGCAACCAATAAATTTATATCTCAAAATATCAACAAATATATTCCTATTGAAGAGGTACAGTATCAAGGAAAACAGTGGAAAAACATTTGCTTCCTAACTACCCATATCCATGTGTTACGCAGTTCATATTGACTTGGTTCATTTTCCATGATTATTCCCATCCACAAATTCAAAGTGTATTGAAGTCATTCTGCCAGACAAACGCACCTCTTCAATTGGGACCGAGGGAGTGTCATATACCACTCAAATAAGGAGACATTAAATATAAGCTTCCAAATAAGTAGTTCTCAATTTTGTCAGTCCGTGTCTAAGCCCTGACGCATAACTCTCGAATTTTTAACTCGAAGAAGATAGGAGCCTAATTAATTATCCATAACCTACTCAAAGCCAATCCAATTCAGCTTAAGTTTGTGATTAGTACATGTATATCACTATTAACAAACCGAAAAGATAGTTTGTGAATGCTGAGAAAATTTGGACCATAAGCTGAACTCCACTACGGGCATCACTAATATAACCACTAACCTCAATGAGTTAATGATTTATCAAGAAGTGGCTTCTTTACGAGAAAGAAAACTAATGCTGCATCCCTTTTCCAGCAACAGCTTCATTAAGAGATAGAAAACTAATACCCCCTAAAACATTGCTCAAAATTCCCATGTTCAGAAGCTATTTTACATGAAAGCAGTTCTCGTATATGCCCTTGTTTTTAAGGATTTTTTTAACTTTAAAAAAAAAAAACTACTTCCTTGTACACCACACCACACACAGACAGAGAATGTAATGTACACATGTATATATAATTGTGTATCTATTTTACTTGTGTTAGAGGTAGAGAACTCAAACAAAACAAAAAATCCCAATCTCCTTGAACCTAGCAAAACTTGGGAGAAATTAGAGCCCCCAACTATCTTGGAGTCTCCGAAATGCGCATTCACTAAAAGCTACCCTTAGGAAGCCCATAAGATAGACACACTCTACTCTGTTCCAGAGAAAAGACCATGCATCTGTGGTCTGCCGATCCTTGAAATCCTCAAGTTCATCACATTCCAAAAGAATGAAAAAAAACGTTAACATAGAACACTCACTTACGACTCTACCATCCCTATCTCTTTGAAAGCCCTTGCATGCATATAAAGAAAAGAAGAAATGCTCAGGGATGACACCTAGCTTCTCCACCAACCCAAACAGCCTATTCAAAACACTTGAGCACCAAAACAGTTGAAAAAGGGTTATTGCAAGATTCTCAGGCACATTTTACACATCACACAACGACCCAGGGAAATCTTCTTGTAGAGTCTATGAACTCGCTGAACATCATTTGTGTTAAGTTCGGAAGAAGGGCATCGTTAGTGCTGAGTTTTTCTCTTAATTTTGATTTGTATTTCATTCTTCTGGATAGAAAACTAGCTTTAAATAGGAGTCTAGCTTTCCAAGTTAAAAGGGGGGAGGAAATGGATACAGCTTAGCAGACCGACTCAAATGTGAACAAAACGAGCGACAGGTGAACTCACCAGAAACCACGGCAAGAATCAGGTCAGAAACCATATAGATATCAACTAACCTTTTTAAGAGATCAATTACACAATTGAAACAGCCGGTTCTATCTTCTCGGTAGATATAAAAGCATTTCTAAACCATCTAAGGAAGTTATATTTTAATATGGTCCAACACTTGGCAATTTATTGTTTAGCTTTAGATAAATGAAAATTTTCATTGGATAGGAAATAGTTAGTACAAGGAAGGCGGACAAGAAATCCACCAGTAACCAAAACAGGCCGATAAAACGAAAATTTTAAATACATTGGATGTCTCTAACTAATGCAATGCAGCTCTCCGATCCCTGGGCAAATCTGCTAAAGATAGGCATGAAAAGCCCCGAGACTCCTAGCCCAAAAAGAATATTGAACGGAAATGTTCTACAAAAGCAAGAGAGGTAACTCACGACCTCTGAAAATCCAAGAATACGTTCAATTCAAATGTTCCACAGCAGGCTAAACATAGCACACCCCCACATTAATGAAGCATCCCTCTTTCGGTCGAAACCTAAGTGCCTCATCATGCATAAGTCCTGCATACACAAAAGGCGTCAAGCCATAGGACATAAACAAATGCTCGTGGGACTCACTTGCACCAACACGCATAATGCACACATCCGGAGATGTCCGTCTTCGGCCACCACCGGTTGTTGGTCTTCAACCGGTTAAGAACAACAGACCAAGCAAAGACTTTAAAACTTAAACCGAACCTTGGACTTCGAAATGAAACTTTAAAGAGGGAACTCAAACTGAATGTGTGGTCGAAGAATAAGCTGAATTCTCTAAACTGAATTCTCTATCATTAATATCCCTAATAAATGAACTTCCCAAGAAAACCACACCCTCCCAAACAAGAAAAGCAGCAATATGAGCATTATCAATCTAAGAAAGCCGAAATAAATGAGGGAAAGATAACTCAAGAGGAACTTCTCCTATCTATGGATCCTCCTAAACCAAACCCTGTTGTTTGAATCAACTACCAAATACTAGCATACGTGAGGGAGAGATCTATAGAAGCATCAAGTCGTTCCTATTGCTCTGAATAACCCTAAGCCAATGAGAACTAAGTCCCGCTTAGGAAACCAAAGCCATTTACCAACAAAGGAAATATTAGCCGAGATTCCCAACCCCCTCCCTCCATAAGTCTACAAACCTTCTCCCAAGCCACAAAATGGTCCTGCTGCATCCCAGACCCACACCACAAAAAATGATGCATGATCCCCTCCAAGCACTGGGCCCACAACGTAGGTAACTTGATGAGAACATTCAATAGGAATACCATATAGACATGATTCAATCAATTAGATATGTTATGGAGTCCTTGCGGTATGTAGACTTCAATCACTGATAATGTACCGACCATGTTTCCAATATTTTACTCATATGGAGTTAATGCCATAAAACCTCATATATTTTGATAGAAAGGAGAATTCTATATATCCACATGCATTATAACTTCACATGAATATACAAAGCAGAGCCCACCAAAGATAAAGAAAAGCCTAACCAAACAGCTTAGCAGCTAAAACTTGTCCTGTTTAAAATGAACTTGTTATGGAAACGAGTCCAAGTGTACATGTTTGAAGTTTAAACCCAGGTCGAATACAACAAGATAGACTATGTGAACAGACACAAGCTCAAGTTGGCTCCATTCTTGTACACCCCCTATCAAGCCCAATCAACTTATATAAAGGGAACAAATGAATTATCCACATACTACACATACACACCTCATCGAGCCGCTTTGCAGAAAAAGCATTATAATGCTCCAACGCCTCTTCATCCTTTGGCAGTAGATGTGCACAACTGAAGCAATATGGAATTCTTTTTATTACAAATGTAGCAAGGAACATGGTTTTAATAAACAAGTCAATACGTAAAATTTTGAAAAACAGGTTAAAGAAAAAAGGAACCCTTAAGCCATATACTGTAACGATGGTAAAATAAATATCCCCAGTATGAAACTACTATTAACGTCTGAAAAAGAGGTCAATTAATATGCATTTACAATTTTACAAGGAATAGATACTTGTAGCTTTTGAGTTTTTCGGAGAAAATGATGGTAAAGTAACCTATAGAACGTGGAGGTTCCCTGGCCTTTTCTGACCTCTCCATAGCACTTCAGGTTAACTAGAACATTATTCAAAAGGCTGACACAAAGCTTAGCAAAAGGATGTCTTAAGAGGTTCCAACTTCCTAGGACTAATGAGTAGATGTTTAATCATGCCAATGTACATCATCCATTTACTAATAGGTAAAGTTTTGGACCATACTCAATGAACCAGTTAATTCAAGGAGAAATTTGGGTAATACAAAGTAAGTAGAGTTTCAGAGGGATATTAGGGATTTCACCCTTACCCAACCCAACCAACTGCATTCTGCCCAAGACAAAGGAGAAAGGGGCTCACTGTATTGGGGAGCTTGTCTTCACGAATATTTCACTCCTGGGCAAAGTGGTCATGGCATTTCCTTCCAGAGGCCCATCCATCCGGCATAAAGTGATTAGAGCAAGTTTGTGATGAAGCAGAATGGTAAAATACAAAGAATGCTTCAAATCGACACTTGGATGAATTAAGGTTAAACATGGAATAGCAAATATGTGGTCTGCAAAGTCGCAACAGCTTTCCAGGAAATAGGGAGTAAGATTCCCTTTTTTATCAAAACAAAATACAGTCAGGGTGATTGGAGCAGTAGCAGATCTGAAAACTAGATTAAGGTTAACCTGCGATCATTCTCTGATCCATGTAGTATGTTGGAAAAACAGCCTCTCTCAAAAATCAGAAAGAGCGGTCGTGATGGCAAATGTTCAAATTGTCTTTAAAATTCACTCTCTTTTATAGTATTTTTTTTAACTCAAGCTATTCTCATGTACGCAAAAGAGAATAAATCAGTAATATATATTTGCAACTAAACCTGAAAACAAGTATAGTTTAAATCAGATGTAACTAAATGCAAGATAAAACTTAGCAAACTACTCACATGCTATCCAAATCAATGAAATCATTTTTAACCAGCAATGCTGTGAGCTGATAGAGCCCAAACGGTACAGTACTACTGACATCCATTCGATGATAATACTGAAACTTGAACCCGAGAATCTGTGAAGCATGAGACTGGCAAACGCAAAGAAGGAACGAGATAAGATTAGTCCTTCAACCATAATGAAAGACTATTCTATCCATAAAGGAATATCTTTATAATGGTGTAATGAAGTTTGCACACACACCTTGGGAAAGATGGGAATCAGGTCCAAGAAAACACTGTTATCGGGCTGAAGCTCAAAACACTCCAAAACCTGACGCCTCAAAATAAATAAACAAATAAGCTAATACATCAATTGCATTTCATAAATCTACAGAACTTAGAAATATATAGCTAACTTACAATATCAAAGACACGGTTCGGATCCAAATCAAAGTGTCCAATTAATGACTGCAAGAAATTTCTTAGTTAAAAATTTTTAGGAGGAATAAAGAAGGATATATTTACAAATATTCAAGTCATGAACCTTAATTATGCCCACTGTTGCAGTTGATACATTCTGAGTAGAAACCTCTGAACCCGGACAAAGAAGTGTAACCTACATGTTGAATGACATTTCAATTTAGGAGGATGAAATAAACTAAAAACAGTAGAGTAGAACAGCAACAATTTTTGTCTAGGCAGTACATCCCCAAATATAGGTGCTTAATTAATTTTGAGGCTTAAAAGCTAATATGCTTCACTTATCGCCCATTACAAGCCACATACCCACCAAGTATAACACACAGACAAATAGTTGTGGCATACTTCAACAGCTTATAGCATAAGATAAAGCTTGAACATGGTGCAGAACCAAGGTAGCCCCAACCGCAAGTGATTGGGAACAATGGTGCATTCCCAAGTAGATGATTTAGTTAGATGGAAACCCACAAGTTGAACATGTCTTTGTTTCTTCAACTGCATTAATATTTTATTTTATTTTTGGATAAAAGAAGAACAGCATTGACAGAGAAAGAGATTACAAAGAGACTCAATAGCACTAATTGTTAAACCATGCATATTTGAAACTCGTCCCCAACAGAGCGATAATCTTTGGAATTCTTTAAAGGACTATGATAGTCATTCTGAAAATGGCACGCCGAAACAAACCACCCTTGAATTGGTTTTCCACTGTGGATGACACTCAATCAAAAGAGATTTTGACTTTGAATTATTTCAGCCTTATATCCCACCATGCATTCCTTGGGATGCACATCATTTTCCTTTGGAATAATTTGAGGTTCTTCGTAGTGCATTGTCACTCCATGCCAACTTCTTATGAAACACCTAAGATTCTATTTTTTCCTCAACCAATTTATGTATTTACAGCATGAATCAATCATTAATTACAAGTCAAGCAACAAAATGAAGGTGTATAAGAGGAAAACTAACTTTTTTTGCATTGGAAATTGATACATTTAATAAGATTCTTAATCTTTGTGTTTTTGTCTAGTTACATGTGGTGCAGATCTATATAGGAGGCGAAAAACATGCTGTGGAAATTTGGTAACTATACAGAAAAAATAGATGCGATGGCATTTTTGTTACTATATGTTCAGTTTGTTGAATCTTTGTGCATTACTTTAATCCTAGTTGTGCATTTGTTGAATCTTAGTTGTGTAATTGTTGAATCTTAGTTGTGCATTTTTATTGAGTCTTAATGCATTTTTGTTGAATCTTAGCTGTGCATTTTTATTGAGTCTTAATGCATTTTTGTTGAATCTTAGTTGTGCATTTTTGTTGAATCATAGTTCTGCAATTTTTTTTGTATAATTACAAAATCATCACCTCGTGTTCTTGGTCTCCTAATCTAATTTGCATCATTGAATGCCTTTTTTTTTTTTTGATAAAAGAAGAAATGTCATTGATAAGAGAAGAAGATACAAAATTGGCGGACAAGAAATACACCGAAAGTAAAAACAACAAATATACTCAAATTACACAATTGCAGCTTTCCAGTCTCTAACCAAATCACCCAAAGTCAAGCCCGGGAAAGCACCAAAACTCCTAGCCCAAAGAGAAGACTACTCAGTGATCTTCTCCCACAACAACGGAAGCGACAACTCTCGATTTCTGAAAATCCGAGAATTTCTCTCAATTCAAATGTTTCACGGCGGACTGAACACAGCGCAACCCCACAACAAAGAAGCATCCCTCGATCGACTGAAACCCAAATATCTAATCAATCATTTAATGCCTTCTAATATAAGGGCTCCTATAAGTTCCTAGTTCCTACGTTATTTAGGTTTGTATTGGAGTCTATATATATATATATATATATATATATGATCCTATTCAAAGGAGAACCTAAATATTGCTCGAACTTGTAAGAACTAACTAAGATCCAACATATGAACAAATGACACTAAGATCCAACACATAAAAACTAAGATACAACCATATCAACCTGTTGGATCATAGTTAGTTCACAATATTTAGGTTCTCATTTGAACAATTTCCTATATGTATATACATATAATATATATATGTACATGTGTGTGTGTGCGCGTGTATTTGTGTGTTTTGGCCACAAGTATCTAGGCTTAGGAGTTACCATGTGTGTGCGTGTATATTCACCACAAATATTTAGTCTTAGAAGTTACCGAGCTAAGTAGCATGTTGACTTCAAAGTTTTAAATTTTAATTTGTGTTTATAGTACTTCAAAATCGTTCGAGGAAAATGGATATCTCCAGAAAAAATTCAAATTTGTAATTTTAGATTTTTATGTTCAGTACTTCAAAATCGTTCATGGAGAATGGATATCTTCAGAAAAGATTCAAATTTGTAATTTTAGATTCATACATTCAGTACTTCCATATCAATTTTGATGGAGAAAGCTTTTTGGTTTTTTTTCCTACTTGACAAATATAAAACAGGGGTTAGAATAATGGCTATATAAAGGCATTCTTTCATTGATATGGTCAGCATCTATGTTAACTCAACCTTTCATTTTTGCCAAGTACCCATGTCGTCACCTCACAACATGAATGTGGGTGTGACGGTTTTACACTACACATAGTGAAACATCTTAATGCAACACCCATATCCAAGGAACCGATTACACGTAACACCAGTCAGCATTAAAAGACCGAACTATGTCAAACGTTCTCAATTTCTATCTCACTTCAATCTCTCTTTCCCTCTTCTCTCTTAACTCCTTAAATAATTGAATATAAAAGCTCAATGAAGTAGCCAATAAAATGTGTGTGAACAGCATATCTTAACTCCAAAGTCAAATCTATAATCTTAACTTGCATAAAACAAACAAACAAAAATAAATAAACAAATAAATAAATAACAAAAATATAGAGCAATATATCTAAAATGATGCAATTAATATTAAAGTGCATTAATTATTGAATAGCCATATAACTATAATAAGATCTAATAGATGCTCTCACTGCTAATAACAAATGCAGAAAATCATGATCATACCAACTTGGCATAGCCCTCACTTTCTTCACGTAGAAGGTTAAATTTTGTTTGCTGATAAAGAAGACGAGTGTTGACCCTGACCTGAAAAACATGGATTACATCAGCAGCGAATAGCGTAGGCTCATTGTTATATATATCAAGACACGTAGCTCCGATGGGAATTCAGATTGAACATGAGCTGCAAAAGCTTACTATTCCAGAAAATATTTTAATGCACCAACTGATACATTAGAGAATAGACCACATTAGGCTACAGTAGGTGAAAACAGAACACGTATCCAACCATTAAGCTAGTTAACCATCAACTGGGTAGATAAACGAGTATGACTAAAGTTAGCAATCCAAGTACCATGAACTGCTTACCTCTTTTGACTTCAGGTCAGCAGCCTTTATCTTGATCATTTCAGACTCCCACAGAAATTCTTCCTGCAAGTTACCACCAGTTGGCAGTCACATTATCCATTTATTGAATAGGACAGACAAACAGATTTAGAGCAACAAATAAACCTTACCTCACAGCGTTCCTGGAAAAGCCTTAATGGGACGATTGAATATTCTACCAACCATTTTGCCTATAAACAAGGCAAAAGTATTTAAGATTCTATACGATATGATTTGGTGTAAAGAAAAACAGTTAAGGACATGATCACATATATTGTTTTGAGCATAACTTATGTTGAGAGAGAGAGAGAGATGTTGTGGCGTCCGTGAAACGTGAAAAATGTTGTGAAAAAGTTATTGGATGAATGAGAACGGATTAAAAGAAAAAATTGTCGGTGATCAAGAGGGTTTATTTCGTTTTTTTTTGGGGGGGGGGGGGGAGGGGGGGGGGGGGATATTTTATAAAAATTTAA
>JAOTQG010075615.1:0-14054 GCA_025631175.1 Iris virginica
CCTTCAATTAAGGAATCAATTTTACATGGCTAAAGAGAATTAATTTTTGACATTCACATAAACAAATAAATATATAATATAAATTGAGGGAACTAAAATTTGTCCCTTAAACACAAAACAGTTTTCTCTCATTTTCATTGTTCTTGGCTTCCCGTATAGCATAATGTGAATAATGATGAAGCAACATGATTTTTTTTTTTTTTTTGGTCACATCCTTGCTCTCTTAGTGAACAAATCGGCAATTTTTGATTCTTAACTTGCAACATTCAGCTTTTAATTTCACATATTCAATAAAGTTCTTGCAATTTGTAGGCATCGAAAACATTATATTAAGTCATGTAAAATCAATTGCTTAATTAAAAAAATTTCGAATCTTAATAAAAACATTTATCATAATTCGTCTTCAATCAAAATATGTATTGAATGAAATTGATGAAAAATGTAATGAAAGGGAGTCGATTTAACTATAAGGTCTTATTCTCACAACTCCAACTTAGATACAAAGAATTATTCTTATTCAAATTATGTGAGATTATTTGAAACCAATCAATCATTGAAAGAATCATTCCTATTAGCGTAAGGTGTTTGCAGCTCTATGTTTCTCAATCCTATATTTAAAAGAACTAGAATGCATATATGGGCACCTCACTTTATCCTTAAACGAGCATATTGTTTCATTTTTAAAAAATAAATTTATTTTATTTTAAAATAATTATTTAATATACGTTTTTTTTGTATTCTAAAATGTTAATTTTTGTAAGAATGATAAGTAAATTATCAATAACATTTGTTAAAACTTTGCAATAATAAGTTAATTATCTTTTTTTTAATAGTTAAAATCGAATTAAAAATAACTTTAAAAAATTAAATCAAATAAAAAACTTGTGTAGTAGTTCAACACACATGTGAAATGTACTTATGATCTCCATTCTTCAATTTTATGAGAACTCGTCATTTTCCCATCACATGTATCGTGCTTTCATCGGCAAACTTGATTTTGGATCTCATCAACTCGTCAAGATCAAAAAATAGCTCCTTCCCGCACATATGATTAGTACAACTTGTATCAAGAAATCATGTGTGGTAAAATGGTTCTTCCGCTGCTGCCGTAACCATCAAAAGGGCGTGAGAATCTTCGTCGCCACCTTCCTTTACAAAGCGAGCTTCTTTTCTATCTCCTAAAATTCCTCTATGCCTGCACTCGTTTGCATAATGACCAAACTCATTCACAACACTTGACATTTGAATTATCAAACTTTCCTCCGCCACGTCCATAATAATTAAATGAACCACTTTGATGGTTGTTTGACCCTCCATGATCGGGTTTATCGTCTCTATGCTTATCATAATAATCACCCGTCCTTTGCTATAATAATGATAGCCTCCTCGCCCTCGTTTCCTCGAGAATTACCGTGCAAAATTTTGGCTTCTACCACTAGCATCTTATGCACCCTTGTTGCTCTTGGAGTAGTAGATATAAAGGGCTTGCAACGCTTGCTCAACTGACTTCTCAATCAACTTCTCCTTAATCTGTTGTTCATGCCCTTGCAACGAACCTGATAACTCATCAATTGTCATTGCAGATAAGTTGTTTGACTCCTCAATTACTGCCAATATATCCTCAAATCGAGGCGTAAGTGTCCGTAAAATTTTCTCTATAATGGATACTTCTTCAAATTTCTCTCTATAAGAGATCATTTGATTTGTCAAAGAAAGTATTCGACTCACATGATCAGAAATACTTTCAGCAGACTCTATTTGCAAAAGTTCATAATAACACTTTAAACTTTGGAGTTTTATCTTTTGAACTTTGCCGAGGCCTTTGAATGAGTGTGGTAAGATATCCCATGCTTTTTTTTGATGTGGTTGCTCCAGCGATATTCTCGAATATTGTATCTGTGACTCCATGGAGAATGTAATCCAACGTCTTCTTGTCCTTCTTGCAAAAATTACGATGGGTTGCTTTCTGAGCATCCGTTGCATGCATTCCTCACGATATCGCCAACACCATCTTCCAAGACTCCAAAAAGCTCTTGGTAATCGAACAATATCAACATTCAGATACTCCAACGATTATAATTCTTCACATACAATATAGGAATTCGAGACTGACTAGCACCACTATTCATGTTTGCGATCGTAGCTCTGATACCGCTGCTGATAAACACTAAAAGAAGCCAAAAAATGAGGAGAAAATAAAATCCATAAATCTATTTTTTTTCGCGTGCTATGAATATGCTAGAATGACATGCCTAGTTATAGGTCTACAAGAAAAAAACAAATAATGAACTCGAGCTACAAAATGAAAAGATAGTCTATCCTTGTATCTATACAAATGAGTCAATAGTAAGAACTTAGATACTTTTAAACAAATAATTCAATATTAAAAACTTATATACTTATATAATAATATAGAACAATTAGGATTAATCTTCAACACAAATCACAACCCACCTCTGTGAAACTAACCAAACACCACCACCTTCCCTAGCCACATTTCCCCATTTAAATGGAAAATAAACAAATTGATTAAATTCAAAACTAGGAAAAAAAAAGTTATAACAAGCCTAACAATATCTCTCGCCCAATTACTCTTTTCACTAAAGTCAGGATTAATGTGTGGACTATATTGGAGAGATCCAGAACACTGGACTAATGTTTGTACCCTTTAAAAGAGAGCGATTTTCTAGATCGATCTATTGTTGATGTTTAAAGGGCGAATTTGGAGTTCATCGCATTTGGAGGTAGAAGAAGGACATGTCTAGGAATATCAGTTGGACTTACAAACGTTGAGCTTCCACTTGTAATTCTATTATATCACTTTGATTGGAAACCAGCAAATGGAATCAAATCGAAAGAATGTGACATGAAAGTCTCATTTTGGTGTCATTTTGCTAAGAGAAAGAACTAGGCAGAGAGAGATGCAATACGGGAGGACGGGGTTTGTCTGATCGGATCTATTTTAGTGAGTTGTGGAAATATGAAAACCTAGGATCTAAATTTTTCATTGGGACCTTGAGTATGTGTGGCGGGATTTTTTCAGATCTACACTTGTTTCCTTTTATTGGGATGAGGAAGCATAATATAAAGGGAATTAATCTTAACTTTTAGGCTTAAATAGAGCAATGGAAGGAGAGGGGTCGGTTGGCGAATGGGTGGATTGGATGAGGATGGAGGCAACTTATGGAGCAAAATTATATCGTGTATTTTTTTCCACAAAATATACATAAGGTTTATGAATTATGTACATAATATAAATATGAAATGTACATAATAATTATGAACATGATAATCAAATAACTCATGTGCATTTCATATTCACGTTATGTACATAATTTATAAACATTGTGTACATTTGTGAAAAAAATGGACATACCTTGCTAGGTATGCCTAGACACATGATATACCAACTGACTTATGGAGGGGTGGGAGAGATGGCCGTGGAGTACTGGAGCTACATTGGTGGTGGTTATAGAATGATCGTGACTGTGGAGTAAATGGGCAATAAGAAAAATAGATTGTAAGAGTTAAAAATATGAGGGAGAAATTGTAATAAGCGTTTAGGATCTTTCTTTAAAAAATTGAAAATCAAAATTAAAGTACGTTAATTAATATATACAAATAAAATAAATAAGTAATATTTTTTTTTATAAATTGAGCATTAATACGTTGTCCTCCTTAATATTTTCACGAGATTAATATAGTGAAACTAAAGAGAGATAAATTAAAAATTATTAATTCTAAAAGGACAAATTAGAAATTCAAGTCTAAAAAATGAAATCTCTACTGAAATTTTTTCTTTTATATTCTTTCTCAGACGATAATACTTTTTTGTTTTAGTTATAAATGAACCCCTTTTATCGATTGCAGGAGATTTAGACTTATGTCACTTATTCGATACAATTGATATAATTTGATTTTTATTTTTATTTTTCTGAGTGGGATCCCATGTGTTTAATTCTATCTCACTTTAATTATCATATTATATCAGCACATATCATATTAATACAAATCGATTTCCTTATCTGACCCTTAAAATTTCATAATAAGATTACTTATCACTTCCTTTCTTCCTACTTTTAGCTCCCCATATATTTTTAGACAAATTTTAATCAAATATATATATGAAAAATATACTTAATATTATAAAATTATACAAAAAGTTGTTAATTATTTATCTAATAATATTTTCATAATTGAAGTTTTAAAATTTTAAATGTAATCAATATATATATATAAATGAGTCAAAATAAGATTTTATCAATAGAAAATATATAATTTTCAAAATCTCTTTTAAAATACTCCCCCTGGTTGAATGTAATGAATTTAAGCATGAATGTTGCATCCACGTAATAAACAAAAATAAGAAATGAATTCAGATTAGTTGAATGGTGTAGTTTAACGCTTGTACCTAATTTTGTCGCATTTACCTGCTCAGATTGTAAGAATATGGGTTATCTCGAAAATACAAGCAAATCGAGGGGCAAACTGTTTTGCAAAAGTGGGCCATGGGCTGAGGAAAATGAGGACATTTTCTAGTTACTACCCATACTTTCTCAACATCTTTCGTAAACTACGCATAACAATAATATTCTTTCAATTACCATCCCTAAATGTTAAATAATAAGCCACGGTTAACACCAGTTCAGGCAAATTTCACAAAAGATGGTTAAGTGAAAATTTTAATGTTTCAAACGAGTTAACTTTCAAAGTGGAATATTACTTACATAGTACATTTTTACTATATGAAAACTCACTTTTTAAATAAATAGAAGAGTAATGTTAGAGCTAAAGAAGAACCACAAAAAATACACCAAAGCTTTATTGGCACATCATTAATATAATTTCATAAAGCAATAAAATTGATATGTACTTAATCAAATTAAAAAGTAAACAACCCAATTTTCATGGCCCGTTTTCTTGGTGGTTTTAGCCGTTTTCTAAGTAAAAAATAAAATAACATGTCAAGATTGGTATTTTGAAGAGCTTACATGACCTTTTATATACTCACAATTTAAGCGTCATATTGACCATTTATGCGATTTATATATCACCATTGACTTTTTTTGATTTTTTTTTTTTTTGAAAAATCTCTTTTTGAAGTTAACGTTTCAAGAGATGGTGCGAAAAGTAAATAAAAAAGCAAGTACCAATAAGACAAAGGTTCTTTTAGCAAGGGTCTTTACAGAATTATCGTACAAGCCGAGCTTACTTATAACTGATTTTATTGTTTTAATCGCCCAAATAGCTCACTGATGAAATTCACACCGAAATTTTGCAAGTTCTCTCAAGTTGAATCCGTGAAGTCATTACTAGCACGAAGAGTCTCCGCTGATCCAACTTCTTTTCCGAACAAAGTATAAATCGTTAATTTATATTTCAAATGAAAGGTAAGTAGCCAAATTTCACAAGGTTTATGCTTTTTTAGCAAATTTATATATGTAAAATTCATTGCCTTTTTAAGATTTACAACTTTATTTCAAAACATCATACTAATTCTATCTTTGCTATTGAGATCAAGACACAAATATGGGCATATTAAGTTTTGATGGTCACTGATGAAAATACAACTTTGCAATTTCAGAAAATATAGATAATCGACGGATTTAAGGAAGCGAATGTGAATATAAGAATAAAAGCAATGCATGCATTGGACAGATGATGGATCTTGCTCAAGAACAATGGTTGATCTATGTACTTACTAAAACACTAGTATTGATTGTTGTTTCCGAGCTCGCCTAGACAAAAAATCAAAGCAAATGCCCCCTTGTTTGGTAAATCATTCACCACAATTTCATACTTGGTATTTTGGACTTTCCTAGTAACATAGGGGCATTCATGTCATTTCATTTTCCTGCAGGGAGTCATCTGTGAGGCTTATTTTGTGAGGGGGCATAAAAAAGAGTTTGACAAAATCAAGGGAGGGAATATAAAGTTGCTAGAGAGAGAGAGAGAGAGAGAGGTGCATTTTATGCACAAAATAGAAAAGGAAGTAAAAATAACAGCTTAGGGTTTGACTGAATTGCAAAATTGGTGTGAAATTTTATACACCCACACACACACACCCCACTGACGATTCCGGTAACTTCGGGGTCTCGCTCGCCGGCAGCAAGATCGATCCCTTCCATCACCTGGCCCCACACGAAAGTTCCCACCCAAATAAAACCCAATCGTATTGTGCTGCAAAATTATCGTTTTCTAGAGAGAGAAAACAGGACAAAAATCCACACACACACACACACACACATTTTTAGAGAGAGAAAAAGTGGTTATTCGAACGTTGGGATCGGGTGGGGGGAGAGCGTGGTGTTAGTTACTTTTAAACAACTGCGCGCTTACCCGCGTGAATTTATTTTCAGAGAATTGATTTGATCAATTCTTTAATCAATCGAAATTAAATTCTGTTTGTTTGTACTATATGCAATCGGGCGGTGGGCCCCAGCAAGGAGGAGGAGGAGGAGGCCATGGCCGAAACACGGCAGTGGGCCCCCCATC
Organism: Iris virginica; assembly: GCA_025631175.1. NCBI lineage: Eukaryota > Viridiplantae > Streptophyta > Magnoliopsida > Asparagales > Iridaceae > Iris > Iris virginica. Next base: position 6,496 of record JAOTQG010075615.1, read on the forward strand.
CTCCTCAGCATCTCCTTCTTCTTCCTCGTCGGCCATTTCAACGCCTCAATTGGGATTTGAGTCAATGCAGCAACAGCAGCAGCAGCAGCAGCAAAGGCAGCAGGTTAGGGTTTTCATACTTTTGTTTATACTTATAATTATAATTCAGCAACTGGAATCAATCATTGTTCAGTTCAGTTGAGTACATTGCAAATGCAAGCGATCGATCAAAATTCTGCTGATTAGTGGCTCAATTAAGTTATAGCAAGCTATGGTCAATTCCTTTGAGTACATTGCAAGTGCGAGAGTGATCAAAGATTTAGCTGATTAGTTGCTCAATTAGATAACTCATTGGCAATTATAATGCTGAATTGTTGCAGTGATGGAGCTTATTAGCACGTCCTTAGGTGAATTTGCTAATAAGTAATGCTGAAGTGACAATTTAGCTAGCTAATTATCTTGATTGACAAGTATTGATTGGGTAGAGATTATAGGTCGCATCCAGAAGTGGATACATATTGGCCGTACAACGTGACAATAGTTGCCAAATTTTGTCATTTCAGCACTACTTTTTTTGAAAGTAGGGTTGAAGCTTGTTGAACTTGTGATGCATTTATGTAACTCATGTTGTAAAAGGTTACTGATTCGGTTGATTGGCAAAAGACATTCTTGCTGTGTAAATTGAAGTTGTTTTAAGGAGTTGTACTCTACTACTGTGTGTGCCCCCTACGTGATATACTTGAGTATATGGTTAGAAAGGAATTTAGCTGCTTAAATACATTTGGAATTTAGCATACATGAACTTAAGATTGCTCTTGTGGGCTTATTTCAAAACTAATTTAAAGGTCTACCTCTGTTCCAAAATGAGTATCCTTTTTGTTTTGTTTTTACGTTGAATGGAAATTAATGAAGAATTCAAGCGACTTCTCCCTCCGTTCCACTTGAAGAGGGACACTTTCCTCTTTCGGCCATCTCACTCGAAGAGTTGCGCCTTCTTTTTGGGACATCCCACTTGGCCACATTACCCCTACCTTTTGCAAGGGATGAGTATGGGCCGGATAGTTAGGGGGCTTTATGGAAATGATCCCTTTTCGACCCATTTATAATAATATCCGTGCCTAGTCAAAGTGTCCCTTTTCAAATGGTACGGAGGAGTAGCAAATAAACATAAATGCCCTAATTGCTCACTTTATATCAATGCGAGTACCCCTTAGGACATAATGGTTGAAAAAGGTGAAATTAGTAAATTCTTAGAACATGACATTCATTTAGTGCCTGTTAATGTGAGTATGTTTATGTAATCTTGTGCCTGTTTCTCGATGTGTAAGCTTTTTGTAAGAAAAAGCTGATGTTTTTTTGTAGGTATATCTTTGCTTTCTATGTTGAGCAGCAGAAGTAATTTTAGTTGTTTATATGCTTCACATCGTGAATTCCCTAAGTTCCCAATTGTTAATGCTGAGTAGCACAGTAGAAGACGAATTAGGGCACATGACATAATCATTAGTTAAAATTTAAAAGGAATAAGTGTAATCCTTCTGGTTTGCTGGAACTAATGCATTTATCAATTGTAACAGAGGAACAGATGGCCCCAGTATTTTGGATATTGTGGAGGGTACATTTGTTTTTGTTGTTTGAGTTTGTTGCCATTTTATCAGCTCCATTTAGGCTATTATGGAGATGGTTGGCTTACTGATGTTGAGATATTACAAACTAACACTTCCTTTAAAAGCAGATGATTGTTTGACTTTTTGTGGATCTCACACACACACACACATACATACATATCTATATATATGTATATGGAGGTGCTCTAATGAGAACATAAATATTTATATTGTGAGAACCGTGAGAACTAACAGAGATCCAATAGGTATTGCTCTTAGGTTCCTAGTGGAGTAAGACCCTATATATATATATATTTATATGTGTGTATATATATTCTTTGTCTTGTTTGAACTACCCATTTGATTTGTTGGACTATTCATTTATTATGGGCCTGTGGATAGTGGAATAGTTACCATTTCTATTGAATATCATAAAGTTTCCATTAAATCTTTCCACAGAGACTTTAAGATTTTCTTGATATCAACTTTGAGATCATTATGAAGCCGTATAAGCATTTTCCTGTTATCATGGATTATCTTTTTGTTGAAATCCAAGATAGTAGTTGTAGGATATACCCACAAAACTTCTATAAACCTTATGTGTAAGAATGCATTTGATACTGAATAGCAGTAATTGGGTCTTCATAAGCATTATCATGTATCCAGCAAGATTGTAATTTAGACTAACTGATCAGGGTGATGCCTCGATTTGATTCTTTGGTACTCTTGTTGATTGGTTTGATACTTTTTGATTTTTGGGAAATAGTATTTTTATGTGGCATTGGCTTAATTTCTGGTCTTGATTGTTGTTTGTGCAGTCACTGCAACAGCAGTTACTCAGAAAACCTGAAGCAAAAGAAACCATGTTAGCTTATCAGTCTGGTGGCCTCCATGGTGTCTTAGGAGGAGGCAACTTTGCCTCAAGTTCTGCCTCCATGCAGATGCCGCAACAATCAAGAAGTTTTATGGACTTGTCCCAACAGCATGGGCGAGAGGAGGCACAGAATAGGAGTCAGGGCTTTGATCCACAGATGATGAATCCAATTCATCAGGCTTATATGCAATATGCTTTCCAGGCCCAACAGGCCCAACAAAAATCACTTATTGGAATGCAAGCTCAGCAGCAAATGAAAATGGGAATGGTGGGGCCTCCTGTAAAAGATCAAGATCCACGGATGGGAAACATGAAAATGCAGGATCTGATTTCCATTCAGAATGCTAACCAGGGCCAGACATCATCATCATCCAAGAAACCATCTGAGCATTTCGCCCATGGTGAAAAGCCGCCAGAGGATGGACAACAGATGGTGTCTGGTCAAAGGAGTGATCAACACCTCAAACCTCCATCTATGGCACCAACTTTTGGCCAATTAACGCCTGGGAACAATGTAAGACCTTTGCAGGCCCCACAATCTCAGTCAAGCATCCATAACATGGCTAATAGCCAGCTTGCAATGGCTACCCAAATGCAGGCAATGCAGGCTTTGGCACTTGAGCGAAATATTGATCTCTCACTTCCTGCAAATGCCAATTTGGTGGCACAACTTATTCCACTGATGCAGTCGAGGATTCTTGCACAGCAGAAAGCCAATGAAAGCAATATGGGTCCGCAAACCTCGGCCATCTCTATGCCGAAGCAGCAGGCTACTTCCCCCCAAGTTGCAAATGAAAATTCCCCACGTGCCAACTCTTCTAGTGAGGTGTCTGGGCAATCTGGTTCAACTAAGCCAAGGCAGACAGTTCCACCTGGTCAGCTTAGTGCAGCTTCAAATGCTATGTTAATTAACAATCCTAGTGGTACACCGGTGCAACAGTTTCACATTCATGGCAGGGAGAGCCAGTTGCCTCCTAGGCAGCCAGTTACTGGTGGTAATGGGATGTCTCCCATGCAACCCCTCCAATCATCTGTAAACTTGAACCAGGGAGCAGACCATTCATTGTCTTCACAAAGCTTGCTAACTGGCTCCGAAGCATTGCAAATGCAGTATGCCAGGCAGATGAACCGGGCATCTACACAATCTGCAGCTTCATCTAGTGATGTAAGCTTAGGGAACCCTTCAACTTCTCAGGCTGCACCAGGGCCCCAGATACAGAAATCGTCAGCATTTACAAAACAACAACTGCATGTTCTTAAAGCACAAATACTTGCATTCAGGCGTCTGAAGGTTTACAAATTGATATGCACACTTAACTGTTTATGGATGTCTTGATCTAGCTCTTTTATATACTAACAATAATATTATAATTTGCTCTAAATGCTCATGAGATCTTCCTGATGACAGAAAGGAGACGGAACTCTACCACGGGAACTACTCCAGGCTATAGCCCCTCCACCACTTGAAGCACAGGTGCAGCAGGGGGCACCTCCTGCTGTAACAGTTAATCAGGACAAATTATCTGGGAGAAGTGTGGAGGACCATGCAAGGCATTCTGAGTCCAGTGAGAAGGAAATTCAGTCTTTGACATCGACCAATGGACTGTACAATATAAAAGGAGAAGCTTTTACTGCAGATGAAAAAGCAACAGCATCGGGAGTTAATATGCAAGGGGTAACAGCTGTGATGAAAGAACCAGCCCCCGTTGTTAATCCTGGAAAAGAAGAGCCAAAGCCTACTGTATTCTCTACTAAACAGGAGCAAGAGGTCGAGCGGGGGAGTCAGCGGGTTGCTCCTGTTAGTGATGTCGCTGTAGATAGAGGTAAGGCTGTTGTAACACAAGCAGTTGCTGCCTCTGACATAGTTCAAGCTAAGAGACCTGTACAAGCAGTCAATGCACCTCAGCCGAAAGATGTTGGTTCTTCCAGAAAGTATCATGGACCACTGTTTGATTTCCCCTTTTTCACTAGGAAACATGATGCTTTTGGATCAAGTATGATGCTCAACAACAATAACAATTTAACATTGGCATATGATGTAAAGGATATCCTTTCCGAGGAAGGTTTGGAAGTGCTTAATAGTAAAAGGACTGAAAATTTAAAGAAGATAAGCAGTTTACTTGCTGTTAATTTAGAAAGGAAAAGGATTAGGCCAGACCTTGTACTAAGGTTGCAAATAGAAGAAAAAAAACTTCAACTTCTGGATAAGCAGGCACGGGTGAGGGAAGATATTGAGGAACTGCAACAGGAGATAATGGCAATGCCTGACCGGCCATATCGAAAATTTGTTCGATTATGTGAGCGTCAGCGCAACGACCTAGCCAGGCATGTACAGGCTTCTCAAAAAGCCATCAGGGAGAAGCAACTGAAATCGATATTTCAGTGGCGCAAAAAGCTACTTGAGTCTCACTGGGGCATCCGTGATGCACGGACTGCCCGTAACAGAGGAGTTGCTAAATATCATGAGAAAATGTTGAGAGAGTTCTCAAAGAGAAAAGACGATGATCGTAATAAGAGGATGGAGGCTTTGAAAAATAATGATGTTGAGAGGTATAGAGAGATGTTGCTTGAGCAACAAACAAGTGTCCCTGGTGAGGCTGCAGAGAGATATGAAGTTCTCTCTTCATTTTTGTCTCAGACAGAAGATTATCTGCATAAACTTGGAAGTAAGATTACCGCTGCTAAGAATACGCAGGAGGTGGAGGAGGCAGCAAATGCTGCAGCAACTGCTGCAAGAGCTCAGGTAATGTGTGTGCGTGTGTGCCATACTCAATGTTTCTAGTCTAGTTTAACCATAAGCAATATGTGTTGTTTCCTTTCATAGTGTCATTATTAATCTTATTGTTAATGTTTATTTATGCATATGTTTGTTATTGACAGGGTCTCTCGGAAGAGGAAGTAAGAACTGCCGCATCTTGTGCTGGAGAGGAAGTACTGATAAGAAATCGTTTTTCTGAAATGAATGCACCAAGGGAGGGTTCATCTGTTAACAAGTAAGCTCATTACTTCTCTGACATGATACTTTGGAACTGGGTCATTCTTGGCGACTATGAGAGAGTTTACACAGATCTGTTTGTAATATAATTTCCATCAAATTGCTGAAGATCTCCGTTTTATACTAGCTTGGGATGCTGTGTAGTGTATGCAAAAAATGGTTCTCTAGTTAGCAGATTCTTGGACAGAACTTTTTATCAGGCTGAGTAAATCAGTCTACTTTTTGTACATTTTCTTAGCTGTTTTGTTTCTCTTGTTTGTTAACAGGTACTACACTCTTGCGCATGCGGTAAATGAAAGGGTTATAAGGCAGCCCTCAATGTTACGGAAGGGAACCTTGCGGGACTATCAGCTTGTGGGTTACCTTCTCTTTGGACGATGCATTCATATATTAGGATGATTGCCTATCATTAGCTTTTTTCTCCTTTAGCTACTCTGTTGCTAGTAAATTTATTAGATAGTTACTTGATCAATCTTCCAGGTCGGATTGCAGTGGATGCTTTCGTTGTATAACAATAAGTTAAATGGAATACTAGCTGATGAGATGGGCCTTGGGAAGACTGTGCAGGTAAATATTTGTCTTATATAGGCATTGATATCTCTGTCTCCTTTCATGGGATTTTGTTTGTTTTGGCTGTAAAAATTCGCAAATTGGTCCTCATCTGGTTTCTGAAGGTGGTGTATGTCTGTAATGACTAGTACATGTCGATTTCTCTCTGGATTAACTTGGTTGAATGTCTTGCACTTGCTATATTGAATAGGTAATGGCGTTGATTGCTTATCTGATGGAGTTCAAAGGCAACTATGGCCCACATCTTATTATTGTCCCGAATGCGGTGTTAGTGAACTGGAAGGTTGGTTGTTGGTATCTTTTAGCTGTATTTTGGTTTTATCTTTTTCACCATTTAACATAACTAACTTAGTGTTTTTATTGTCTTTCCCAGAGTGAGTTACATAGTTGGCTGCCATCAGTATCTTGCATTTACTATGTTGGTACGAAGGATCAGAGAGCAAAATTGTTTTCTCAAGTAAGATTTATGGATTATTATAGATCGCGAAATTCCTTCAGTATTTTGCATATACATAATGAACATTTTGATAGTGACATCCTGACAGACTGCTGAAATTTCAAACTTATTGTCATTCAGGAGGTTTGCGCTATGAAATTTAATGTCCTTGTGACAACCTACGAATTCATCATGTATGATCGCTCTAAACTTTCTAAAGTTGATTGGAAGTACATCATAATAGATGAAGCACAACGAATGAAGGACAGAGAATCTGTTCTCGCTCGTGATCTTGATAGATATCGCTGCCAAAGGCGCCTACTCCTCACAGGAACACCCTTACAGGTACTTGAAAGTTTGCACTGCTAGATTGCCAGTATTTTTCTGTATTCTAGCAGTTTGTTATTCATCTTACAGACAAGTGCATGCCATGACTTTTACATATCTTTGACAATAATTTGACCTTAACTGCCTGAAGTGAAATCAAGGCAGCTTTGTTGATGTTTGTCACTGGGTGTCGTCTCAAGGATATTTGAGCGCACTTATTTTAAATGCTCCTTCTTGAGAAGAAGAGCACCACTGCATAAGTCGGACTTTTTGAGGGAGGTTTCCGGTGTCCAAAATGGTGCATCTGAATTGGCCCCATTGGAAGTTGCACAGCTAGGTGTTTTCTCCATCATTCGGATTCCAGTTTATATATTTCTGCACGTGTTCTCTCTTACCAAAAGCCTACTACTATGCTACTTTTCCGTAGGATTATCATTTTCATCACCTCATGTCGACAACCCTCAACAACCCATGATTACATATCAGCCATGTTTAGGTGGTAGACTGGTTGGCTATACTGTCTTTGTGAAATATAGATATATCATATATGTCAAACTGTAACAATATATATACTTGTGCTCAGATATACGCTGTGCCCCTTCCCTTCGTTAGCCTTCAATCTCAAAAATAAATACTAATGTTCTTGAATACTGGGACGTTTTCTGGGCAGACATTTATGGACAAACATTAATATAAACTAAGACTTATTTTATTTATTGGTTAATACCTTGAGAAAAATAGTAGAAATTATTGCCATCTGTTTGCCTAAATCTG
>JAOTQG010075726.1:0-14054 GCA_025631175.1 Iris virginica
CCGGCTCGCGAGCCTTGCAAGTCGAGTCGAGTCGGACTCGCAAAATATGACGAGCCTGAAAATTGAGCTTGGCTTGGTTCATGAAAGCCGTGCGAATCGAGTCGAGACGGATTCAAACGATTCGAACCGAATCGAATCCACGAGTTGACTTGACTTGTTTACAGCCCTTTCTTTACCTACCCCTCCCCCGTTCATCTTCTTCGTCCTACTGGGTCATGCCAAGTCGTCAACTACCCCCCCCCCTCCTCTTTCCACCTCCATTGAATTTTATGTATTTTTTTTCAAATTAGAGGGTATACTATGGTATTAAAGTCTATACTACAATATGTATTAACAATTAATGGACACTTCAGAAATCACAAAGTCAATCAAATTCCCCCAAACCGTGCTTATCCCTCTGATGACTTCTTCCCTCAGCCGCTTCTCCTTCCTTCCTTCCTTCCTATCTTCCTATCCATACCCAAATTCCACCATCACACAAAACCTATTTTCGCAATGGCATAACCTTCTGAAGTATGTTTCGAATTCTACAATTTATGGAGACGTTTATGGTCGACGTGCAGAGAGCGGAGGGGAGACCCTTGAACGTTCGATCAATCCATTTACAATCAGTCCATTTACAATTGCGACATTGAGGCCGGAGAAGGTGGAGAATGTTGGGATTTCGACGGGGTTAGAGTAATGCGTGTTAGGAAGAAGAATGGAGGGGCCGATTCCAACCGTTCGTGAATTCCAAGTATATATCACCGTGGTCGTCAGCAGAAGGACTGCCGCAGTTAGGCTCTAATGTTTCATTTAATTTGTTGCAAAAAAGCTCTTTTTGACATAATCTGTTAAATCCTAGCGGAAGTTGTTGCATAATGGGCCCTCAACTTTCGAAGTTGTTGCATATTAGACTCTCAACTTTACCACTTCCGTTAAGAGTTAACAAATTATGTCAAAAAGGTCTTTTTTACAACAAAAATAAAATATTAGAGTCTAATATGCAATTTCTGGAACCGAATAGCCCATTTTATGAACTCTCGAAAAGATTAGAGCCTAAAATGAGAATAGCCCCTTTTTATCCATATTTTCTTAATTATCCTCCTGTTCTTTTAAGCATACATAATAATTAATTGTATGTATTTTTTATTAATAAAAACATATTATTTGATACTATGAATAAATTTATTAACATATTTTATTATATAATATATTGTACAAATTAAAAAAAATTATATGTGAAACGGAGAAAATAGAAAAATAAATGAAGATATATATATATATATATATTTTTTTTCCTGTATTTAGCTCTAAGAAAAGGATAAATGAGGAAGAGTGTTGACTATCATCGAATTCCAATCGAACGGCCCACACCTAGACAGCACAGCCCGAAACGTCAGCAAGATGGATGAATCACGTCCGTCGTTCCCTAACCCTTTCTATGCAAGTATAAACGTACATGCACCCCATCTCCATTACCATATTAAGCATATAATCTCTCCTAGGGTTTTCTTTTCTCCACATATAAATCCGACCCCTTCATCTATTTTTCCAAGTTCTAGGGTTTCTCTTTTCCTGATCAAAGAAAATGGCGCCGAAGGCATCGAGGGCTGACAAGAAGATCAACTACGACCAGAAGCTATGCAAGCTGTTGGATCACTACACCCAGATTCTGATCGTCGGAGCCGACAACGTTGGATCGACTCAGCTCCAGAACATTCGGAAGGGTTTGAGGGGAGACTCTGTCGTGCTTATGGGGAAGAATACTATGATGAAGAGGTCTATTAGGATTCATGCTGAGAAGTCTGGAAATTCTTCTTTCCTCACTCTCATTCCTCTCCTTGTGGTACATTTTATTTCTTTCTTTCATTTAACCCCTTTTTTTGTGTTTATTTTTGGAGTATTATATTTTTATGTGGGTTTGTTAGCATTTCATTTGGTTTCTTGGGGCACAAGGAATTAACTATTTCGTTCATGATCTGGCCATCTTTTTTTTTTTACTTACCTGTGTGATTATTTATGTGTAAGTCATGAATTTTGGGCATAGGCTAGTACCAGCACAATTTAGTATACTTGTACCTGTTTGTTTATCTATTGTATAATGGGGTGAACTAATTGAAAAGTGGTTTTATTCTGGTGACAATTCGTTATAGGAAATCTTGTTAATGGGAATTGGTTTCAAGTTAAGGTTTATTAATTTTGTGATAATCTGGTATAATTAGGGGAAAATGAGGTACCGAAGAGTGTGTTATGGATGAGATTAATTATTAAAATTACTCTTGTTGCTCCCTCCGTACCGTATATTTATCTATTCCTGTCTTGGATGCTCCATGGAGTTTATTACTCCATCTCTTTGCTTAAAAAGTCTACATTTGAAACTTTTTAATGAATCATACTAAAACTACCAACTTTTTTCTGCAATACTCAAGGAAACTAATATATTTTGAACATGAAAGAACAATATTCTAATTAAGTACTTTATATTATAATTTAATTTCTGAAAATTCTCTTTCAATGGAACATTTCATGCTAAAATAGTGAACTCTTTGTCCCGAAAGGAAGAGGGTATCACTTTTAAGTGAGGTAATGAAGTGAGCATGTCATTTCTTTAAGACGTGAGATGGAAAAGTTGTAGTTAATTAGTTTGCTTTTGGTGATCAGATATTGGGTTAACTTACCCATCTCTTCATTTATATTGCTCCAACTGTTGCTTATGTGATCTTGTTGCGGAGTTTTAAGAAGGTGGTTATCATAATTTGCTGCATAATACAATATCTAGCTGCGAGGTGCTCTATGAAATGTTTCCTTTTGATTTTGTCTTGGGAATAATCTGTAAAGAAGGCAAATTTGCTTTAATAATGCCTTTGAAATTTATCGGTTATTTTGATGTAAAATATACAAATTAATTTGAAATACAAATTAATGTTTGAAGTTTTTGTGCCAATTGATAGACAGTTTTCAAAGTAAATCACTTCTACTATAAGAATAGAAGAAGGTAAATTCTAAACAGATATCCAAAGGAATATTAAGGCTGCTAATGGTTTAGGTCTGCAGAAGTTATGATGAAGTGGTGTTAAAATGTAAAATTCATTTTAGCCCACTACTGACTCATAAACTCTACTACACCGCTCTCTTTTCATATAACTCGCAACACTTGCTGATTTTGCTTTTGTTCTGGACAGAGTAGCTGTTATATAACAATATAATTTTTACTAGAAAAATGCTTTACTTGTCTTTTCTTCTTTTATGATTTTCTTTAGTTGGTGGATTACTGATTCTTCCTGATTCAGGGCAATGTGGGGCTAATCTTCACTAAGGGAGATCTGAAGGAAGTGAGCGATGTGGTTGCCAAGTACAAGGTATGCCCGTTCAGGTCTATGTTTGATAATTTGGCTATAATTATTGCAGTTTATTTTTCTTTCGGGCTTTGTCATAACAGTTTGGAAATACTTTTGACTGCTGGAATATTTGCTTGCTATTTGTGTTTTCATGGTTCGTCATTCATAGTGTCATCGATTGTCTGTTTTAAGGTCTTGTATAGTCTCCCTTCCTTTCGAATAAATTAATTTTCCTTTAACTAGGCATACTTCCATTTGTCCTTAAATATTTGAATTACCTTTGGGTTTGATGGCTTTTGTAGATGATAATGAAGTCTACATGTAAAAAACAGGTGCTTGCAGTCTTCATTCCGATGTTCTGATGTATCTCGCTGTTAGATTAGTTAGCCCCTAATCATATCTTCAACTATGCACACGAACTCTCAATATCTTGATCATTAGATATAGTCACAGACTTGCAAGATATCCTTTATCGTCTGCGTGGCATTGCACCTGTATAGAAAACCCCTCCGTAATCTTGACGTTTTCCTATTAAGTAGTATACTCCACTTGCCATGATCACCATAACATGATTACAGAAGGTTTAGAAAGATCCAAAAATCGAGAGTTCTTTGAACGCCAGAGTAGGTCATCCAAATAGGTGTCTTTTGATTCAGCTCATCTAATGATGAGAACCAGAGGACTGTACAGAGTTATAGACTCATTTCCCTGTTGCTGATATTTGAGACTACCCTTTTAGCTAAGTATTGAAAACCTTTTTTTTTAATTTCCACGTTTTTAAATTTGAACTACAATGTCCATCAGTAACTTTACATTAATTTTCATACTTGCCTAAACAGGTTGGAGCCCCAGCTCGTGTTGGCCTCATCGCTCCTATCGATGTTGTTGTCCCACCTGGCAACACTGGATTAGATCCTTCTCAAACTTCCTTCTTTCAGGTTACAAACTTTTTAACTTCGAAGACTCTTCAAAAAACTAGTTTCCATTCCTCTTAAATCTCACACACTGGGTTATCAGGTGCTTAATATCCCTACGAAGATCAACAAGGGTACTGTAGAAATCGTCACCCCCGTGGATCTCATTAAGAAAGGCGACAAGGTTGGTTCCTCTGAAGCTGCCTTACTCTCCAAGCTGGGACTAAGGCCGTTCTCCTATGGTCTGATTGTCCAGTATGTCTATGATAATGGATCAGTGTTCAGTCCAGAGGTGCTGGATATGACTGAAGACGACCTAATTGAGAAATTTGCTAGTGGAGTGTCCATGGTCACTTCCCTTTCCTTGGCTATTGCTTACCCAACACTAGCAGCAGCTCCTCATATGTTCATTAACGCATACAAGAATGTACTTGCGGTTGCAATAGCAACCGAGTACTCGTACAAACATGCCGATCAAGTGAAGGAAATCTTAAAGGTTAACAATAACTCTTCATCCTTTTTTTAACATGTTCCTAATTAAGTTTGCAGATAATCTGTTGTCTGATATGGAAAAATATGGCAGGACCCAAGCAAATTCTTAGCTGCCGCTGCCCCAGTTGCTGCTCCTGCAGCTACAGCTGGAGCAGGCGCTGCAAAGGAGGAGCCGAAAGTTGAGGAAAAAGAAGAATCCGAGGAGGAAGGTGGTTTGTTTGGATTGTTCGACTGATCAGTTTTATTGTTTTTAGTCAGGCATTGTGAGAGATTTCATGACTTGCCACGTAAATTTTGGCTATCTATTGTCGGTAAAACCTTGCTTTGAGACCAGTTATGATAAGTCGAGAAACTGTTTTCTATAGCGCTATCTATTTACATGGTGGTTCTCACGGTTGCTTCATTTGCTGTTGGAGTTCTTATCAATCTGCTATGATTTATTTTATGGATTATGCGTTTGAAGTGCTTGAATTCACCTTCTGTAGTTCCTTCAGTCTTCATAGCTTTCTTAGGATGGTAACATTGTGAGAAGGGTGCCCGATGAGAGTTTACACAGTTTTGGAATCATAGCTAAGAGTTAAATGCCTTCATAAGATTGCATCAACTTGATTGCTCTGCGGTTGCAAATAGTGCGTTAATTCTAGTTGGCTTAATGATTTGACTTAAAATTGTGGATCATATTGCTAGAGAAAATTACGCCACTAAAAATATGACAATTAAGCTTTTGTGCACCCCTACATTGCCCCAAATCAAATCAAATGTCAGACAATGACATTATTGGCCAATTGGCTGCATGCTGGTTGATAAGAGTGGTCACAATGGATGCTTTGAATCCACCAGTTGCCCTCGTCTTTCATTTGAGAGTCTTTGGTCCACCCAAGTTGCTTATTTACAGAAGCCTTTAATTGCCAAAGTGGATGTTTTTTTTTTGTCGGCGATGGCCATAAGGTCTGAACCTTCTCGTTTGCAATGACAGTTTCTTGACATCATTCACTTGTTATAGATTATTGGTAAGGGGAAGGTAATTGGATGGAACTATACTGGACATAATAATCTCTTAACTTCAAACTGTTGCATCATGTTATGGAATAATTCACATCAAAACCAGTAAACATAAGAAAATGGAAGGTTGTGGTCTCAACAATTGTCACATTTAACATTTACAAAACAAAACTCTTGAAGAAAATAATACACCTGAAAGTGTCAGAATGAATGCATCAATCAAAATTGGCTCATATAAAGAGATATAATCTCTGTTATACAATTACATATGAATTAGCTTCTCCATTTGATCGCTATAATCTCTGTTATACAATTCTATAAAGAATTAGTTGACATGTCTGCAACTATAGCAGATGTCGGTGATGATTGGTTCAATGCAAGTTTCCACTGAACATCATTTGAAGCTGCTGTCACCAGGCTTGAGATGATTGAGATGTAACTGTGTGAGAACTAGAGGGAAAATAATCTAAATTATGAACAGTTCTACTTTCACAAAAGGTTTACAAGCTCCATAGCTATAGCTCTAACATGCACCTTCTAGTTGGAATAACCAATGATCCTTTCTAACTTTCTGAATTTGTGTTGGAAAGAATGATCATGAAACAGATACCGGTAACATCATTAGGACTATGACTCCTCGCATCCAAACTTACTGGAGACAATTACGAAAGAAACGAATCCCCTGTTTCAAAATAGTCACAAACTCAGCAGTATGAGAATGGCAAAGTAGTGTTTAAAGCTATGTAAGTGGGAAACACAGAAATCTAAGAAATTCTATACTTTACCTGCAACGCGAAAATGATGTCAGCTTCATCTACCTTTAGTGTTATTCTTCTTAATTTATCTTCTCTAGATTGACCAACTTTCAAAATCCCCTGCAAAACTTCGCTAATCAATCTGGTGATATTCCACTAACAGTTTGGGAAGGGCACATATAATATAGCACCTCTTCCCAACATACTTTTCATTCCGTAAAAGGAGTTATCACCCTACCATCTTTATTTTCCATTATCAAGTCTTTTAGTTATAACAAACAAAAGTTTGCATCACCTTAAATAAATAGATTATGCATTGAGATTTATGGCTACTAATGATGCTTCTCAAAAAGGCTCATTTTGGATGGATTTGATATTTTGACGACATAAAGTCAATTGCTAGTTATATACAATCCAAACAAAGATTAAGAGAACCCCCCCCCCCCACCCCTCAAACCAGCATGAAGTGAATCAAAGATGCAGTGCTTACCTGGTCACCTAGCACCCGACACATGCTCGAAAGTTCCATTATTCCAACCGGTGGTATTGATGTTGATTTGCAGATGTCTGTATAAGATCTATTCAGCTGTATCCATATAAAAGTTTAAATGTAAGTGACAACTAGACATCAATTACATCTTCTCTTGAGCAGATGCAGAATTATACCTCGCCCACAGTTGTATCCTTCTTTCCCCTGCGGAAATACTTCACAGCAGAACACAGTAAAATCTGCAGCAAATACTTATTTAGTAAAAGATCGATGGTTGAGGAAATCAGACAGCATGAAAGCACTGGAAGCAATTGTACATGTGGATCTCTTTACTGCCTTAAGGGACAGTTGTTCTCTATGTGATCCAACATATAAGCAATTAAGCACTCCGTTGCTAAAGCTCATGTAGATGGGTACTTGACAATCCAACAATATAGACCTACACTCTGAAAGCTGAATCCTTCCTTCCTAGACAAACCTTAACTCTTCGACCACTCTTTCTACACAGCTCAATTGATCTATATATTTGCTTTCAGAAGCATAACATTCTTATGTATGGCATGAATCTATATTAGAAATTGAATCTATGTAATTTCGGTAGGTTTATTTTGGTAAAATCGTGAAGAATAATGTCAATATGTCAATAATATGAATCAAATCCTACAAAATAAAATAGATGAAAATGGCAGAAAAGAGGATTCCATGAAACATGCAGAACATTCTTTTTAGTTACAAGGTACCCAAATTTAATAAATACTCTGCAAGTTTTAAAAGAAAACTGAGTTACAAGGAGAAAAGTACCTGTTGATGTTGTGGAAGGGATTGTATAGTGTCCACTATCGGTGATCTGTAAGCCTTTGACAAAGCAAGAGCCATGTGATCAACCCTAACCTGTTACAGATACAAAAATATATAATTATAAAGAAAAAGGCGATTCATCAGAAATCTACAGCAACAAAGTTCATAAAAAAATAGTTAAATATTTGGGTGTTCAGAATGTTGAAGAAAAAATGCTGCACTGGCAAATATGTCATGAAAACACATACTGGATGAAGGAACAAAGATTTTCGACCGATCGACAATGAACTTCAAAAGAACTCTTTTATTAACCATGTAGTTAAGAACTTTTGACGGCATGCTACTTATAACTACGTATTGATCTTGAAAATCAAATTCTTTAACTATAGTAAATAAAATTTGGGCAAAGGAAAGGAAAAATTGCTCAAGCTCTAAAGCGGTGGCCATCCTAGCATGATCTCCACAAATCCAAACTTTGCATCTACAATGCAAGAAACAAGGCCCTACATGTACAACACATTTTTGCAACAGTGTAAGCACAAGAAAGTAGAAAGTTCTTACAATATTGTTTTCTTTCTTTGCTATAATCTCACTAGCAGCAGCTGAATATTGATCAGAAAACCCCCTCTCTGTATATGTTAAATTCTGATTGCAGGCAGACTCTCTAATCTCGGCTTCCAGGATTTCAATAGCACTCCTGAAAGAAAATGAGAAAAAAAGAGAAAGAAAAAAGAGAAAAGGATGAGGTAACAAGCTGTGACCAATTAGGTATTGAAATTTTGAACACATGAGTGCTTAGTGCTGAACCCATATAATAAC
This sequence comes from Iris virginica, assembly GCA_025631175.1. Lineage (NCBI taxonomy): Eukaryota > Viridiplantae > Streptophyta > Magnoliopsida > Asparagales > Iridaceae > Iris > Iris virginica. The sequence continues at coordinate 8,591 of JAOTQG010075726.1, forward strand.
AAATAATTTTACATCCATGGGACTTATGGAATGTTGCAAGGTGCTTAAGCAGGAAGAAAATAAGGGTTAACATCAACAATCAGAAAAAAAGCTGATAAAAAGAAAATTCCATATATAAATTATGAACCAGATTGCACAAGCTCTTCTTGATGAGCATGATTCCTGACGGTGATCATTAAAAAAGCAATACAATATTTCAAGTTTTCAACCTTCCATTATTAGCTAGATATATCAATCAATCACTCTCTCTCTCTCTCTCTCTCCCCTTCACGTGAATTTTTTATAAGTATGTCAATAACACCACAAGAATGTATATAAACCAATCATATTTAAACCAAAGAGCTTTAGCTAAAGCGGTGTTCCATTCTCTTCCTTAACGGAAGGTCAGGGGTTCATGTCATGGGAGAAACGATTATCTTGTTGAAGATATCTCCCTCCACTTGCTCTGGGCTTCAAGCCCTCCTCGTTCCATTGGGCTCTAAGCAATTTATAATAGTAAAAAATATTAAAGGTTGGGGTAAGGCTATATCCCCTCCAACCTTATGAATAAAAAACACTCACGTTCAAGCTAAGTGTATGCATTTAGCTTTGTGTCTTTGATTAGTATTATCAGATACAGAGCAAGTCATATGCACAACTCTAGTGTAGTTATGCAAAATAAACAAAACCTGAATCATACTAGATAGTAATACTAATGTTGCAACAAGTAATCGACCTGCAGATGCAAAGAGCCTTCCTCATATCCCCAGATGCAGCAGCAACTTTCTGCAAACATTCATATACTGTCAGCATTCCAACTTCCTTATCCCAAAGAACCAGTAATTTACTTGACCAGGTATTGTTGTGTCATTACTGTAACCCGACATTCGTTGGCCATCAAAAAGATACTAGTCATATATGTAACCTATGATGTATATATTCGACACTGAACGATCATACCAATCTTAACAAGTAGTGTGAATTAAACGGAAAATTGTGGTTTGCTCACCCTGGCACAGAGTTCCAATGCCTGCGGCTGGAAGATGGTGTAAGGAAGCACCTGTTGAAAACTGAAGTTCAGAAGTGCAAAAATTACTCGTTCTTAAAGCATCAATGCAGTTACAAACTTATAGGTTTCCTACTTGGAAGTGTGAAACACTGTAAATCCCATAATGAAATGCTTCTTACTTCATGGTAATATGGTAGTTAACATCATCTAACCGCAGCTCACGCAAATATGAAACAGTTGCTCAATGGGTGAAACGTGTCATTTGATATCACGTGACCTTGTAGACATTTGTTCGCCTCACTGTGAACGGTCATATGCTAAACTATAGTTATCAATCCAAATTTCTGAGTATGCTCTTAAGTAATGAACCCTTTTATGTCTTTTTACTTTAGCATTTTTTTTTACTTAACTTATCATCAGTCAATGAGTGCATGTATAAAGGAAAAAGTAGTATATTTTCATCTTTGAACTCATTTTACTTTTGCTTTCTAGGGAAATTTGACATGTGATAATGCCTTCGGAGAAGCACAAACTGATAACTGAATGAAGTTGACAACTGATAGATGCAGTTCAAACAAGGTGTGATTTAAGGTGAAAAGTAACTACCGTCAGCCTTTGTTTGAGAATCTTGATGATCTGGTTCATACTGTAGGCTCGGAATGACACAACCATAGGCTTGCCTAGCACAATAAAGAGGCAAGTCAACGTTCACCATATAAACAACAGAAACGAACTCTTTTGATTTCATTGCAACAGACAATAGGGATGTGAATAGAGCTATACCAAACAGTAACCATGACGCTATAAACGTGATAAAACTTATATTGAAGCATGATATGGTAGTTCAGCTCGACTCAACTCAGCCTTAGTTCCAATCATTTAAGGTCACCTACATGTATCCTTTTCGGCCATTAAATATGGCACAAGGCTAGGTCATCATAGGCGCCACATTCCTTCATATTATTGCTAATTATGGATGTCCAAGTTAATCAATTCAATTTTGGATTTGACAAGCTGGTGAGAAGATTTTGGCAAATTCATCAGCAATAAGCCTTGCATTCTTCTCAGAAAATATTGAATCAGTTTGTTGATCAAATTAAACCAAGAGACATTTTTGGAAATTCAAGTCTATTCTATTCACGGCTTCATTTTTTCTACTGAGAGAGAGAGAGAGAGAGAGAGAGAGAGAGAGAGAGAGAGAGAGAGAGAGAGAGAGAGAGGTTCTCAACCATTACTTCGTTTCAGTTCTTCAAATGCAATTGAAAACAGCAACGGAAATATATGACTAGTTGAGGGAAGAAAGTACTCACAATTCAAAGATTGTAGTTTTGGAAGAAACCGATCAGCCAAGTCAATAGCATTTGCTATGCCTGCAGGAGGAAATGAGCTTGAAAACCCGGCCAAAAAGACTAATGATCCTTAAAAGAACATTAACTCAAGCGGTACCTATCAATATAAATCTGGAGAATGGTAGCGTTGTCAGCATAAAAAGATCATGCAGTACTGCCCGATCTTTTGTAATCAAGTAATCCAACTCATCAGCAATAATCAACCTGTTAAAATGAAAACAAAGTTGAAGGCTGCTAACAATTCATTAAACCTTAAAACACAACTAACTACAAGATGTAGAAAACTTTTGAGATTTCATTGTATTAGATCTAATTAAATATGTACTTCATGAGTACATAGAGAATTGTGTCAGTGTAGTGTTGTGGAGTCATATGATGTTGATGACTGAGTGGGTGCATCTTACATCATTTTCTTGCCAGGAAACTGCGGTTTCTGAGAGTACAACTTCTGAAGATGCTGTAGTGGTGAAGTAGACGCTTTGACTTTCTTTTGCGGTTGGTTCTTTCCAAGAATCTGCTAAATTAATCAAATGTGAGTATTATATGAACAACAAAAAAGTATCAAATTTAGCATTTTGTTGCATCATTACCTTGCTGAAAATATCTGAAGTGTTTGCAAGAGAAGTACAAGTTATGGACAACACATCCGGTGACTGAAGACCTGCCTGAGAGCAGGAAACAATGCTGTGAGCTCTAGTTAGTAGTATTGAAGAAAATATCAATTCAAAAAAAAAAATCATGTCATCCATGAAAAGCTTTGGAGTTGTGAGATTACATTAAGAACCAACCTTTTATATCATACAGCTTACGAAGAAAAGGGACAAGGAGCATATTTATACGCAACTTTGGGAGGACATACTGGAAATGAAAAGTTTACACCCGAACAAAGTGAATAGCCTTATTATGCATCTAGAGCACAGGCATGGCTTGAGTTACTGTTGGTCAATGATTCGGCAATCTAATCTTTCACAATGGTCATACTTATAGCATAAATGTAACATGCATACTACATTTACTTGTTTCTTATCATCTGCTCACTGCTTTGTCAAATAGTTCAATCCGAGATCCGTAATTCCCTCCAGAGAAAGAGGGTCAGTTGCGAAAAGCATATCTTTTCATTTCTCCCTAACTCAATTATGCAGTAAATTCTGAAGGGTTGGTTCTTTAAATAAAGGTGACTAAGATCTAAAGCCATCAATGAAAAGAAGTATATAAAGTTTAGTTATGTGCGTGAAAACTGATCCATCAACTCAAGAAAAGATGCTCCCTTTAAATGTAGCATTTTTCAATTCCAGCGACAGAAGAATCATGAAAATCCTATTTTCTGAAATCATCCAAGTAAAACAAAATTACCTCCTTTGCCCAATCAATCAAATACTCTTTCACATTTCCCATGGATAATGATTTTCCAGTTCCGGGGCATCCACACATGTACAAGCTCCCAGCTTTCTCTTGTTCTATGCATTGCTTGCAAAATTCTAATACTCTTTTCTGTTCATCTTCCCGACACACAACTGTAGATGGAGCCAACGATACGTGCAAAGCTTCCTTCACGGCACTCAATTGTTCAGAATCTAAAACAACACAAAGCATTAAATTCTCTCCAAATATTCAACTACTGCATCACGTAGAGTACAAACTCGGGGCTTATTCTGGAATGATAAACTTGATTTGATGCCTCATTAATACTAAATATGAAAACAAAAGTCAATGAGGCACTGTTACATAATACTCCATAGTATTGTTTACCAAATGTGTATATTTGTATATGGACATAACTATGTAAAATCAAGGAATGTTAAATTGTGACCAAAGACAGAATAATAAACCTAAATTTGAATTCACCTGTTGGATTCCAGATAGGCTTATCAACAAAACAATCTGATAACTTCTTCTTCACCGGCGACTTGCGCAATTTCATGAGCTTCTCATCACAATTCACCTCCATACCCTAATTAATAGATACATCAATTCACATTCAGTCCAATTAACGATGATACGAACAGAATAAGCATCCAATTAAGGAACTAAATCTACAAAACCCGAAACGTGGTGCATACTTTTGCTGGACTGCAAGGGCAATCACCGAGGCATTTATATTAGCATTTACAAATTAATTGCATTTAAAAAATTCACCTCCATTCCCTGATTTATAAATGTATGAATTCACCATTCACTTCATTTGAAAATAATACAGACATAATTGGCATAAATCAAAGTACTAAATTAACAAAAAGGTATCCAATATGTAGGGCTTACTTTCGCAGGACTGTTAGGGCTGTCGTCGAAGCATCTACGATGTGATTTCCGCCGCAAAGGAGAGGAAGACTTTGACGGAGTTGTACAAATCCGATCGTCATCTCCGCAAGACGAATTGGATCTTAACCTTCGTTTCTGAGGGGAGGAGCTGGCACCGGCGCAGTTGTCCGTCAGAGAGAAAGCGTTAGCGGCGATTGCAGGCATTTCTTAGAGACGGCGGAAGCCAATGGCCACCTGCTATGGATCGACAGAAACGTTTAGGTGTGAGATTAATTTTGGAAATGGAAATGGAAAATGAAAATGGCGGCTGATTCTATGCGTGGGGAAGTGGTTGCCATTTTGTAATTTTTTGGTTTTCCGCGGGAAAGAACTGAAACACGTGAGGCGCCGTTTCCCGCCATCTGTTTATCAACTTTTTATTAGCGGTCATGATTATTCGATTTGGTTCGATTTTGATCAATTTTAATCAAAATCGTAATCAAATTAAAAGTTCGATTTTATCATTTTTCAAAATCAAAATCAACCCAAGAACATAAAAAATCGGTTATTCGGTTTTATTTTTTTCGGTTCGATTTTATAAACTTTCGATTTTTAAAAAGAAATTATGTAATTTTCAAATTTCAATAGGTGATAGAACAAATCCATAGAGTGGAGATTTTCTATCACAAAAAAGAAAAATTTTATAATTAAACTTATAAATTTTAAGTGAACATAATTATCTATTATAGAAGTTGAATGAGAAAAAACCGAAAGTAAAAAGAAAAGAGTGAAAAATTTTATAAATACAATATTCAATATTATAAAATATAAATGCATTGATAATATAAGTGTATATAATTAATTAACTAAGTAAAAAAATTAAATATAT
>JAOTQG010075837.1:0-14051 GCA_025631175.1 Iris virginica
CTTTTTTATTTTTTGTTATTTTCATGTTTTTTGTTCTTTCTTTTGATGAAACTCTATTTCTAATAAAGTTTTTTTTAATCAAAAAAATATTTTAATTTAAAAAAATTATAAAATTATTTTAAAAATTACCGTTTTCTCGAGGCAGAGATTATTTTGATGCGCCGTGCCCTCAGGTACGGGCATTTACTAGTTTAATGATATGATTGATATTTAAAGTGAAAAAGTAAAAGATAAATTAAAAAAATGATGAAACTTATAATAAAATTAAATATAAAATATTTGTGATATTAAATTCATGATCTGAACCGTAAAAACCACTTAAGAGGAAAGTTTTGACTTGAGGCACGCATTTCAAGAAACAAATTGATATTATATCAATTTACTAATATGCCCTTCATTGTGAGTCTAATGTTTATTCTTAAAAAAGAAAACAAGATAGTAAGATAGAATAATTAAAAAAATATATCACTATTCAAAGGAAACACATATTAAAAAGTATCATTCTCTGTATAAAAGAAATGGAGTATACTCTTTTAATCCTTGTAAATAAAAATAAAAATAAAAATAAAAATAATATTTTTTAATTTTAAAATGAATATTAAATTTATGTTCATCAATAACAAATTTTAATATTAAATTTGTCAGAAGGAAAAATTTTAAACAGTGCATTAATTTATTAGCAGAAACGACTCAGATACCGTTGTCAAGTTAGCAAAGCGTCTTAATTGGTAATTACGCCATAAAAAAAAGAATCCCACCAGAAGGGCAATTACGTCCACACACAAAGGGCAATTACGTCCACAACAATTATATGCACACCTACAACTCCCTAAATTTTCACTCTTCTGACATCAAAACTTGTCTGCTGACTGCATAGCTCATTCCTCCCCATTCTCTCTCTCTCTCTCTCTCTCTCTCTCACCATCCCCTCACCATCTCCATGAACTCACCTTCCATTTCTAAACACCATTTTCAAACCCTCCACCAAATCCTACTCTTGTCTCTCTAAAATACCCGCACACACTCTCTCTCACTCACTCACACACACACACACTCGCTCACTTTCTCTCTGTGTCTGGCTTTCTTCCCTCAGGGGAGGAGAAAGATGGGCTCATTAATTGACCTCAACCTCTACCCTGACCCTCCTCCCTCCACCACCACCGCGGACGGCTCCACCCCACTAATCACCCCAAAGCTCGAACCCAAGCTCGAACCACTCGACGAACCTCTCGATGACCCTCCCGAACCACCTAGCGCCGTTACTTTCGCCGTCGCCCATTCAGAACCCGAACCCGTTCCGGCACCCGCCGCCCCGTCCCAACCCCCGCCCGATTCTGCCGACGACGTCTTCTCCGAATTCTACCGAATCTCAGAGCTCTTCCGTACGGCCTTCGCTAAGCGCATGGAACACTACGACAACGCCGACCAAAACGCCGACATTTTGGATCCGAATTCCGGCGCAATCATACCGTTTCCCGACGAGAATAATAATCAAAACAAAGAGCTATCAACCGTCGACGTTTCGTCCCGCCGGAAATTAAGCCAGCGCTCCTCGGAGCTGGTTAGGGTTACGAATTTAGGGATCGAGGACGAGCGCTACTTCCGTGACGTCGTAAGAAAAACGCGAATGATTTACGACTCCCTTAGGGTTTTTGCCGTTATGGAGGACGAAAAGCGCCGCGCTTTAGGAGTCGGCCGAAAGGTCCGTGCCCGAGGCGATTTGAAAGCGGCATCGGTTATGAAAGGGAGGGGGCTTTGGTTGAATCGAGATAAGAGAATTGTTGGCGCTATCCCCGGGGTCCAAGTTGGGGATGTGTTCTTTTTTAGGATGGAATTATGTGTTGTTGGAATTCACGGGCAGTGTCAGGCTGGGATTGACTATTTAACTTCTAGTCAGAGCTCAAACGGGGAGCCAATTGCGACTAGTGTGATTGCTTCGGGTGGGTATGAGGACGATGAGGATGGGGGGGATGTGATTATTTATACAGGGCATGGTGGACAGGATAAGCATTCAAGACAGGTTGTTCATCAAAAGTTGGAGGGTGGGAATCTTGGTATGGAGAGGAGCATGCATTACGGAATTGAAGTGAGGGTTATGAGAGGGTTTAAGTATGAGGGGAGTCCTAGCGGTAAGGTTTATGTTTATGATGGGTTGTATAAGATCATGGAGTGTTGGTTTGATGTGGGTAAGTCTGGGTTTGGTGTTTATAAGTTTAAGCTCGTGAGAATGGAGGATCAGCCGGAAATGGGTAGTTCGGTTCTTAGGTTTGCAGAGAATTTACGTACTAGGCCGCTGGAGGTTCGGCCGGTGGGTTATGTTAGTTGGGATATATCAATGAAGAAGGAGAATGTGCCGGTGTTTTTATTTAATGACATTGATAACAATCACGAGCCAATGTATTATGATTATCTGGTCACCACTGTTTTCCCTCCCTATGTGTATCACCTTGGGGGAAAGGGTTCCGGGTGCAATTGTGTATCAGGATGTGTGGATGGTTGTGCTTGTGCGATGAAAAATGGGGGCGATTTTGCTTATGATCAGAATGGACTTCTGGTGCGAGGGAAGCCACTTGTGTTTGAATGTGGGCCAAATTGTCATTGTCCTCCTAGTTGTAGGAATCGTGTCAGCCAAAAAGGGATCAGAAACAGATTTGAAATATTTAGGTCCAGGGAAACGGGTTGGGGAGTAAGGTCATTGGACTTGATACCTGCTGGTTCTTTTCTTTGTGAATATGCTGGAGTTGTTCTCACTAGAGAACAAGTCCAAGTGTTTACCATGAATGGTGATACTTTGGTCTATCCGAATCGGTTTGGTGAACGATGGGCAGAATGGGGGGATTTATCTCAAATCTTCTCTGACTATGTACGGCCGGCGTATCCATCCGTCCCCCCTTTGGATTTTGCGATGGATGTGTCGAGAATGAGAAATGTTGCTTGTTACATGAGCCACAGCTCTTGTCCAAATGTTTTGGTTCAGTTGGTGCTGTATGATCACAACAATGTTTTGTTCCCTCACCTCATGCTGTTTGCTATGGAGAATATCCCTCCCTTGAGGGAGCTAAGTCTTGATTATGGTGCGGCTGATGAGTGGACAGGGAAGCTTGCCATTTGTAACTAAATAAGTGTTGAGGAGTTTTCATTGTGTTATGACGCAGTGCAGATGCTTGGATATGTGGTGCAACAAGGTAAATCTTCACCCTATCTTGAGTAACAATTTAAATATGTATGTTTTGTCCTTTGAGTTGTGCTAGATTGTGCCCATTATTTCTGTTCCCATTGTCCGTAAATTAGACTTTTGTGTGACTGTGTTCAGTGTCAGCTGGACGATGTCTTTGTGGGTTCTGGTTGTGTCATTCAATGTACTTCCAAATTGCAGTGTCATTTATTTGAAGCATTTACTGGATGATGGGACCTTTAGCATTTATCTGAGCGGGGGATTTATCGACTGTACGTTTGCTGGTCAAGAGGAAGCCATCTTTCTGCTCCTGTCGTTCTTGAATCCCTCCTTCATTTTTTGTATGTTATGGGACCCTTTGGACAGCTTTTCTGTGCTTCAAGTGCTTCGCAAACAAGATGATTTTGGTTGCTGGTGTTGTATATTTACCAGTATTCTTCCGATTGATCATTGGGAATTTATCATTTTATTTACCTGATGTCAGTTTCCCCTGCTTTTCCTAACATTATTCTGGTTCACTATTATCTTTAAAGCCCACCTTTCCAATAATTTCTCATGAGTTTGATTCTTGGCATTTTGAAACAAATGATGTAATCGAGTAGATGCCATTAAACAATCTGTAGTTGACACAAGCCTCTGTTTGTTTTTGTAGCATTGCATGACGTGCTTTCACTTTATTTTCAAATACTTTTCATGCTTACTTGGCGAAGAAAGTTTGAGGTGATGGTTTGCATACTGAAATGAAATATTGGTTTTTATTCCATATTTTACATTCTATTGTTCTCCATTTTAGTAAACAAAAAAAAAAAAAAAAACATGAAAATGTAGTGCACCAAGCCAAAAAGATTTCCCGGCTTTAGAAATTATGGGCATCGTCATTTATGCTTGTATCACTAATGATTAAGCTATTCCTACAAGGCAAATTGCTCTTTATAGTTTTCTTTTGTACTAATTAGTGATTAGCATTAATAGTTGTACATTATATGGTAACCTCTTAGTTTTTCTCCTGCTTGCCCTTCGATCTGATAGAGGCTTTCATTTCTTGGTTGGTTGCTTGGGTAGGTTAAGTTGAATCTCCTATATTGTGAGACTGCTTTAATATTGTGATTTCATTTTCAATGTCCTCGTTCTCGTTCTTTTAAGAGCATCAAGACTGTTCATGATAGACTACGTGGTCCTGGTGCAGTTGCTCTTGTCCTTCATTTGTAGGCCCTTATGGTAATGCAGATTGAGAGGCTTATGGAAGAAGAAATGAGTATGATTTTTTTTCTAAGTTAGGCCGGGGTGAATGATGTCCTTGTGATCTACTGTAAGATTTATGATTTTGAGGGTGAGGTTATGTAGTTATTTTGCGGCTTTGTTCGTAGGTTGGTAATGATTGGATTTTATAAGTAAGACTCTAAGAGAGAGATGAGGAAAAAGTGGTTGGACCACATGAGAGAGAAAATTGAAAACCATAAAGTGATAGTGAGAATGAGAAAATAAGTGGATCCGAACCTAGCCTAAGTTTGGCAAAGCTTGGAATGAGAAACCTTCAAGTTTATGCGATTGCGAGATAATGGATTGGAATCAAATAAGATGGCTTAGTAACTTGAAATGCTGACCAGTAACATTGCCGTCCCCAGTTTCATTCCAATAGCAGAGTGCTCCTATCCTAACACAGGTTCTCCTATATTCTCTACCAATTAAGGAGAGATAAGTCTTACCAATAGTTAAAAGCATCCTTGTGTATTTATTTATTTTCTTAATGTGCAAGTATATATTGATAAAGAATATACTCCTCTCTTCCCAATAAAAAATCCACGTTCTGATTTTGTTCTTTTACTGTGTATTTTTAATGATGTGTACTAAAAGTATCAAAATTTCCCCTACAATAAGTTAGAGAACTATCATTTTTTCAGCAGGCAATAAAAATTTAGGGTAAGAATATTAAATTGTATAGGGCCTTACTTTTAAAATTTAGTGGGCTAAAGTATCTTTAATATAAGTTTGGAAAGCATTGAAAGACTGAACTTGGACTTCAGTAAGTTACACTCACCCGTTTTACTATTAATTTATTACAAATAAATTTTTGTGAACTGCCATTGTATATTTGGGAAAGGAAAAATGATAATAACATGTATAACAAAACATAAATATTTGGACAATGAATTCCCGCATCTGATTCTTAATTTTGGATACTTTTTAGTCGTATCCAAGGATCTTAATTTTAGAAAAATGCTGCACCCGATCCTCGGATCCATACCCATATCCGATCCTTCTTCCCCAACCCGGGCAACATAGGCCATGGTTCTGTTGCTCCCCGTCCTGCATTTATAGATGTGGCAACGGGCTTGCTGATTGAGAGGATCAAGGTATGAGGGGTGATTTGAGAATGGTTTATTTTCAGGGTTAACGCACTGCTTTTGGTGTTATTGTAGATATGTAATCTAAATGTTGGTAGTAACATTGGTGTAAAAAGTTCATGAGATAGTGAGATAATGGAATTTTAAGAATGTTTAGTCCTAATAAAGGAGCCCAAACTCTCTCTAATTTAATGTTTGAGTCTATGTTTGCAGAATGTGGTTGAGGGAGAGGGAAACTTTAACAATGATTTAATGGCTGAGTGCCACTAGTGGAGATGGTTCAATTTTTTGCTAAGCAAGAAGCATAGATTCAGAAACATTCAAGCTCATGTGATCATGAAATTTTGGGATTATGTAGGAATCGTTGTTCAAGTGTGCTACTGACAGAGGAGTGAGATGGTACTGAAGTAATAGGATCACAAAAGATGTAATTGTCTCGTGAAAAGAGGCCACCACATTTGTACTTGGAAGGAAGGAGGCATGGCTTAACATTGGTTTTATGTCTCGAGAAGGTATTTGAAGAAGATAATTACTGTTAAAATTAAAATAGTTTGAGGTTGAGAAATTATTGTGGAATGGTTTTGAAGTTTTAAAAGGCATAGTTCAGAAAGTTCATTTGATAGTCAAACTAATGGAATGATGTAAGATTAGCTGTTGGAGATTGATTGCCATGATAAACGAGCTCTGATTACAGAGTTGTGAACCGAGGGAGAGTGATATGATTAACATGGAGTTTAGATTTTGGAAGGAAAGGAGATGTTAGTCATCACTGCGTTTCTGCCACTAGAATGTACAGGATCCAATGAGATTTAGAATCCAAGCTCAGAAGTTGTTGGTGCAGGTTAACAATAAGCGATACTGAGGCTGCTAAAAGTACTTTCTTACATTGACCAAAAAGTTATGCTTTACTATGAGAGTGCTTTACGAGAATAAATAATGTTTTGTGTGCTTGTAGCTTATTGACTAGCCTCTTTGAGATTTCAGTTACAAGGGAGTCTAAATTACTAGACACGATTATCTTAATTGTTTTGTAAGTGCCCACAACCTGCAAGTTTCTCTGACATTATCTAAAAACAGTGACCGAAATATGTGAAGAAATGCATACATCAATTCATCTTATGATAAAGCAGGTTGGAAAAAGATGGTTTGGAGTAGAACCTTATTTAATACATTGATATTTACTTTTTTGTGCATATTCGCTGTGAATGTAGCATTAACGCTCGTTGCCTAATTAACCTCAAGAATTTATAAATGTTAACAGAAATGGATGTCTAAGTTGATGCACTCGTGATTAATCACTAGTGTTGACCACGAGATTTGAGTTCTATACAACTGGATTATGTGGATAAGGATTTTCTCGAACAAAAGTAACAATATTTAATTGTATGTAAACAAAGTTACGTAATTTAATTGTATGTAAACAAAGTTACGTAATAATTACCAGAGCATTGATCATATGCACCTTTTAAGTGCCAATACCATCTACAATTGTGAAGGCCTAGTCTATGAAGCTCATACTCTAAGGGGGGAATTAAGGTTTCTTTGTGGCCGGGAGGAGTATAAATGTAGTTATTTTGGCAAGGAGTATAAATGTAGTCTTGGCACAGAAAGACCACATGACACTTCTTTTCAACAACAAAAAAAAAAAAAAGGCAAGAGAAGACTATTGATATATACACTTATTATTTGAGTTTAGTGATATAATGAAGTTTTTTGGTGAGAGTAGTTGAGAATAGAGCAAGATGGAGGACACTAGTGTTAGGAGATTTATTGGGGTTTATACCATGGAGGTCAATGATGCAAGCCCTCAGTTGGTTAAGAGGATTGATGGAAAGTTTTGATGATGGGAAGAAGGATTTGCACATGAAAGGATTGATGGTAAGTTTTGATGATGAGAGTAGGCATATGATAGTGCCCCTAGTAGCATAAGTTATGTAATCAGGGGTTCTTGGTCCTTGGACATGAAAGGCGTTAAGTGACGTATATTGGTGTGATTAAAGATGTGTTTTTAGGCACTGTGACCTAATTTGTAAGTATAACACACGAGACATGCCAATTTCTAATTCTTACACAGTATATATCGGTGTCATTAAAGATTGAAAGTATAGCACAAGAGACATGTTGATTTCTAATTCTTACACCACATCAAGGATTCGACCGTTACGTACGTTTAGGGAAAATGTTAGAAGATGATATAGCATTGTGCATCTTTTTGCCGATGAGATCGTTGTCATAAATGATTGAAGAATGAAGTTGAGAGACTAGAAAAATGTAGAGAAGCGTTATGAATGATATGGAATGTATGGTATTCAACTTTTGTAGTAGGAATCAGTTTTGTTTTTATTTGAGTCAATTATTTATTAATAGGGGGGGGGGGGCATTTTATAATATTAGCATTTGTCAATAGAAGTAAATTGGGTTGATTGAAGTGCATCATGAGTTTTACTCCTTCCGTCCCACATGAAGAGGGACACGTTGACCAACTCCGTAAATTAGAAAATGGTTGAAAACTTGGTAATTTCTTGAAAATACACCTCGGCAAGAGACCCATAGTTATCCCTCCTAATCAAAGAGTCTAATGAGAAAAGACTGCTTCTCAAGAGAGGGGGTAATATTTCAAATGAGATGGATTACAAAAGAGAAATTTTCCTCTCCAAATGGGAAAGACCATAAAGGAAAGTGTCCCTCGCCATTTGACCGACACTTTGCATTAAATTGAAAAGAAAGTTTATTGGGCATGTATTAGTCTTGAGCTATTTTATGGAACATAATGTTGGACAACTAAGATTGTGTGTTGCTGAAATGGGAATATTAACAAAATACGTTTAGACATAACCAGAATGTTAGGATGGATATGTGATACAATTTTGGAAGGTATTATTTGAAGTCAAGAATTCCACGATCTGTGATAATATAATTATTAATAACTAGCCTACAGGTAAGGGACGACAAAAACTGCTGTGTACTTTAATTTTAGAAAATGTTACTAACAAATGGGGTGCCTGTGATGATATGGCGTTTCATTGAATGGAATGGCAAAAAATGATTAGTGGCCGCCCCCAAATAATCGGGACAAACAGTATGCCGAGTTGAAATCTCAAATTGCAAGAAATAGTTTTATTAGTTATTGGAGAGATTTGAATCTAAATCGCTGATGAAGAGCGTAGACATGTTTAAGATTAGGTTTATTGAAGAAGACCTTTGCTAGATGAATGAAAGAGTAATGTTGGACAAGTGCTGGATAGACAGAACGAGCGAGATAAGCCCCACTGGATCCTCGATTTTTTGCTGATATAGATTACGAACTAGCTATATATAGATTTTTACAGTTATGAACTTGTGATCTACCTGCAAAATGTTTATCTGCATTTTTAATTTTTTGATAATGATAAGCACTTCATATATATCTTTTTCATTAGCACTTGAGCTTAGAAAAATTGATTTACGCTTCTTGAGGTCATAAGTCAATGGAGAGTGAAATTACTATTGAATCATTAAATATACATTGTTGACATTCCTTTAACTCAAATGAAATAAGAGAGTACTTTTATGTATTTAGGACCAGCTTTTACACGTTTGGCTTCAGCGTTTCCCCTCACATTTGGAGAAGGGTGGATACCTTTCCAAGTTGTGCATGCTTACCATCGTATACGTTTGGTAGGCTAGAGTAGCCATACTTTTTCATGGCATTTTAACTGACAATTAATAAAGTGAACACTAAGATGACGTGCAATGGAGCAAACTTGTTATGACATAAGCACTTCAAGTGGTTAGATTTGATTTTCATGTATGCTAATTAATGACCGTAGTTCGGGCTAATCTTAAGCATGATCACATTATGGGGCAGTCATTATGATTATAGTTTTCATGCATGCATATAATGTGTATGCAATGGCAAATATTCCTTCACTTGAAGCAGAATGAGATGAAATTACTGATTAAATGATTCCTTTCCCTACTTGAAAGTCAAAATTATGTTGATGGGGAACGAGATGGTCATGCCAAAAAAAAAAAGTCAAAATTCTGAGGAATATTTTCGCATGTACCACCTATTGATATGTATTCCTAATTTGGTCAGTTGCATGGAATCAAGATGCATCTATGGAGTATCTAGGTACCATGTGAATCAGACATTTATGTGTAATTATTCTTTGGTAGTCGAAATATGATCAATAAATGTATTTGTTACTTTCGTACTTGTATACTATCTAGATATATAGGATTATAAAAACCCCACGTCACAGGAATTGAATGTGGAATCATCCAGAATGGGGGAATATAACAATTTCCTGAATAATTTGTTGGCTGTAACAACCTATCTCTCAGCTGAATGCTGCAATACTCTTTGTCCGCAACATGCATCAGCATTAGGTGTTAGTAGTTGGTTGATTAGTTTTAGCTCTACGTTTATAGACACCCAGGCGAAAGGTGAACTGGACTATTCCCTCCATCCTATTTAAGTTTCTAATTTAGTCTGTCACGACTCCAAAGGACATTAAAATTGCGCAGTAGTTAACTCTTTGGCCCTGTTCCTCGGCATAGACCGTCTTGCTTGAAGGCAGCTGACCTGTGTTAGAAAGGGGCTAGTTTTGGCTAGTAAAATACAACCAATTCGTGTTCGGTTCTTACTTGAGATTTCTTAATTTGTGTAAACTTAACCGCACATTTCGAAATGATTGAAGTACAGCTCATTGGACATGGTCAGACACTTTGAACTTTTCATTGGATTTGGATAAACAAATTAATACTCACCACCTTCTTTATCACAGATGGATTCCTTAACATCAAGTGTGTATCCAGTTCCACTATAACTTGTGCAAAAAACAGTTTGTTCAGGATAATAATACAAAGTGCATATTAACCTTTTGCCTGATTACCTTGTCCGCTGTTGTATGATTTCTGGACTTACAAGGATCAGTCACAGTGTCCAACCTGTTAAATTTTTAATATTTTTACATTAAATGTATATTTCCAGCTTCCATACCAATGCCCTTACTAATCTTGTTCACTCAGGTATGTTAATCAAAAGGAGAATCCAAGTATTATAACATAGCTCTGTGTCATTGATTTGATAGGTTAGATTGTAGGACACAGCCCCATATGATACCAGACACCTGCAGGGGGCTGTAAGTAGATCAAGATTGGTGTATGGGGGTGTATCATGCATGGTATTCCATCTTGCATTTTCTCATTTCTTCAAGATTTGGCAAATTGATGCAGTGTGTATGCTCCTACTCCTTGGAGTCAACTCTCCTGTCATTATTAGATATTAGGTTAGATACGACTGTATTAGATGGAGATATTATCATCTCTACTTGACTGATTCACTGATCAGTTTTTATATTGGGTTCACTTTGTCATCCCAAACACGGGGATACGTTCGTTCATGTCCAATTGCATCTGACTTTGGATTTTGATCAAGTACAGGAATTTTATGATGCTCTCTGATTGCCAATGTGTATTTGTAGTACCCTGCTGTTGTGCTGGGAGAAATTCTAGAGTGTGTTACTTCTGATCCCCTGATATCCAATTGCATCTTGGATTGGATGGTGCTGGTAAAGCTAATGCACCTGCTTCCTTTAGCTTTTCTCTTAGGATCCAATCACTATCTGTTCAAAGGGTTTGTCATGTAAAATGGAGTAGTAGTCTTAACAAAGACATTGCATTTAAGGTTAAATTTAGTATTGTTTGGAGTGTGCCACTTTGACTTTGTGCTGTCATAATCCCGTATTACAGTTCCCTGTATTCTTATTTTGACCTAATTTTATGCTTCTGCTGCAGATAGTAATCAATTGCAACAATTTTGCTACTCAATTCCTGAGCTGTACTGTACCTCATCTATCCCTGCAATATGTTTCAGTTGCAGAGCTTGGTCGTAAGAGGTTTGTCTTAACCCTTTCCACGTTTTCTACATGGTTATGGTTACCTTGCTGCTTCCTGGTTGTCAGTTCACAAATATGTATACATACTTACCCGGATGGTGAAGATAGGGATTGATATTTCCGGAGCTAAAGGCATGTTGTAGTATATGTGGCGACGCAATGATTTTGCTGGATGTTAGTGGTAACTGTGCCTCGGAAAGCAATACCCTGCGCTGACTATGATATAGGAGAAGATGGTATTAGGCTTATATATGAACTTGTATTTGTTTCTAAATGTAATTTCTTTTTGCTTATATTTTTTGAACCATGTATATATGTAGTTCGTAAAACTCTGTACAGGAATTTATCAATGCATTTTCAAATTTAGTAATGCAGTCCGGTCGGTGTAATCTGCGATAATTCTTGGATATGATAATGGTTGAACAAACCTTCTGTGCCCTTGTTGGAGTTCTACCTGGGATAGATCATTGAAGGCCTCAACTTTTAAAGCTCATCCTGGGCCATATTTGGCTATATGAGCTCTATCTAGGTAACATGCGGGTGAATCCGTGAAATTGTGTGATAGAACCTTGGGGCTCAAGGGATCAAAACATGCAAGTAGTTCATGTTCTTCTGAATTCCTTTGAGCATTATAAGGAATCGCTCAGTTCTGACCTGTGGTATCACGGCGGAGACTCCTGCATTGCTAGGCAACGATTTTACAGTGGTTCCTAGAGTTTGTTGTGAAGGAGGGCCACTGATGACCCAGATTGGCTCACACATAGGCCCCACCATCCCTGCCGTGCCGATGATGGTATATTGGTGGTATGTTTTCTGTTATCTCTTTTCTTTTTCTCTTATCATAGCTTTAGTTGTTGCTTCCAACACTGTATTATGTTATGTGACAAGACATGTGAATGGTTTGGTGACTACCAATATTGGAGTGATCAACCTAAGGCGATGTGTTTGGTTGCTCCAACAATCAAACAGTGGTTGGTACTGGTGGTGACCATACCAAAGGCATGTTGGGGGAGTTCAAGGTCAAATGAGTCATTTAATTTAGTTAGTTACTACCATCAACTTTGTTGGTATCATTGATGAACCAACTAGTTGGGAATGCGTTCAGTAATGATGCTTCTGCATCAGTTCTAATTGACCGGTAGAGTGCAAATGACTTAACCTCTTTTTCCTTTTCAGAATCCACCCCTCGTTTGTAAGAGAACTAGAAATAACCCATGCAGGAGGGCGTGGAATTAAAAAATATAAAAAATTAAAAGATATTTTTAAATAATATACAAAAATGCAATTTTATGACATACAGTCTTCACACATTTTCTGTCAATCATACATAATACCACAAATACTCTTTACACCTCTCTCAACCACATATAACACTATAAACACTCTTTTCCCTCATATGAAACACACGATCCCACACACTTTTTCACCATTAGATTAAAATACGTGAATGATTGAGATTAAAAGGAATTTATTACTATTTATCGGATCAAATTAAAAAATTTAATTTATTGGGTCACATAAAAAAAACTCAACATATATTATAGATACCACAAATTACTTTTCTAAATTTCCCCCAAAATTTTTTCCAAAGCGGGTCTTTTTTTCTTTTTAAGCCCGTTTGCTTATTTATATATATTTTTTCGTGTGTAATTCATAATCATACTATTCGGAGGGTATGGAGACAGAAAAAATTAAGCTGAATCAATTTTAGAGATACTATTTGGAGAGCATGGAGATAGAAAAAAAATTATAAAATATTTCTAAGAACATATCGTGAGATGACGAAATGAAATAAGAAAAAATAAAAACTTTTTAATTAAATACTTTTATATGAATAAGTATGTTATTGGTGTCGAAAAAAAAAGGAAAACAAAAAAGTCAAGATCTATAAAATCTATAAAATAAAAATAAGTTGTGTTCTACTATTTAATGAACTGTTCACCGAATTGACAACGCCAACAATAACTCTTTCACTTTGCGAGGCAGCTGGTCATGTATTTCGTTTTCTCATTTGTTCAGAAAATGAAGGGTACGGACATGAAGAGAGGGGTAATGGTTTGAGGGTTAAAGATGAGTTGACCCTTGAATGGATCCCAATTGCTATTTAGGAGTAAAAAAATTTCTATTTCCAAAATCATGCGGTAAAACTTTTAACATGTCAGTTGGTCCAGTCAAATATAAAGTTATTTATATTTAAAAATAAATTTAATTTAATCTTTTTTATATGAAGTTTCATACTAATTAAAATATTAATGTAAGATCTTGTTTGTTTATTTTAAGTGCTGAATATTGAAGTTTAGAAACAAGTTTAAATATGTTTGAAGAATTAAGAAGTAACATTTGAAAGCTGAAAGTTGAATCAGTAAAACTGTTTGGTTACTGAATTAAATTAATTATCTGAATATTGTCTATTGTCCATTTTAACTATCTCATAGAGTTTGTTTGTTGTTTATAATTGTTGAAAGCAATATGAATATATTTTTATTATTACTTATAAAATAAAAAAATATAATATATTTATTATGTACATTAAATTTATTATCAGTATTTACCTAATTTTTTTATATAGCTACTTAATTAAGCATTATATTTGTTCTTAATTTTAATCTAATTTAGTATTAATATTATTATTTGATATCTATTTATTAT
>JAOTQG010075948.1:0-14046 GCA_025631175.1 Iris virginica
TATATATATATATTCTTTATGAAAAAAATTATATCAAGAATTATTTAAAGTTATTTGTCTTAATATGTTGTGAGGATTAATTTATCGTAGAAATAGTTGATATATTATCTTATATTTCTTAATGACTACTATAAAAAGTCTCTCTCTCTCTCTCTCTCTCTATATATATATATATATATATATATTTCTCGCAAACAACATGAATGGAGTTAAGTGGGATGGGAATGGGAATGGGAATAGAAAAATCTCAACGAGATAGGAACTGGATCATTTTTAATTTACAATAGGGATGGGAGTGAGAATGAAAAAATAAAACTAATATGCTGAAAAGGGCCACAAATGCTATCCCTATCAATCCCATCTCGTCCCATTGTCATCACTACCTATGGCTTGAACTCGAGACCTTGTTAAGCTAAAACAGCCCTTTACAAGCTACTCTACATGCTTTGTGGTTTAAGCCAAACTTTGTAATAACAATTCAAAGATCAAGAATATTTTTCCTAGACTGCTTTCTTGGTAATCAAGACATTTTCTGTTGTTTGGTTCTCCCCCACCCCACTTTGTGTGCATGTGCAATAGATGTGTAACTCACTTAACAACAGACCCTTGATAAAGTATGGCAAGTCAGTCAACCCATAAATTGAACACTTGACATTTCAAAACAGAAACATCTTTGTTGGACATTATGTAAAAGCAAGAATGGGATCCTTCAAGAGCTTGACAACTAAATGATGCTCTTGTGGGTTATTCACATAGGAAAGTTGCCAGGAGTATAGCCAACAATCTTAATATATACTACAACTACAGCTCTTGCTATAACCATTCCAATTTTTTACCTGTTGAAATTCCTCTTGAGTACGATCTTCATTTGCCAGTGTTTCAACTTCCACTTCTCCTGGTTCATTTCCAGCTTCTTCAAACACCATCTGATTAAAGGCACGCATTTGTACGGTAAAGACCATTATATAATAAGTAGAAAGTATGAAAATCACTAGAAGATTGCTGAAAGTATGAATAATATGTATTCGTGTAGGGCTAAGAGAAAATTCATCAGATAGGAGGAAAGACGACGACAGGCTGTCCTCCAAGTGAACCAGGGTGACAAAAAAGACCAAGAAAGATCTAAAACAAAAAACAAGCACCATGGAGAACCAATAATCTTGCTAGGAACATTGAGCATCCCAAATCTAAGGAGCTGCTAGTATTATTAGATCGCCTTTCAGCTCATAAATTTATTGATAGTAATAAAAAGTAAAGCTCATATTATGGATCTTAACTACAGGATCAACTCTGGGCCTCTCGTGATGGGTCTTAGTTGGACTTGCACCCTGCCTTTCCCCCACCCCTACCCCCCCCCCTCCTTCCTTTTACTTCCTTAATTTGGAATGCCAAACTCCTTTTTATATTAAGCTTTGTCCTGGACGAGTTTGTGTGTGGCGTGTTTTCGGTAACATTTAAAGTAAGGCTTCAAGTTACCCAATTCTCTTGTTAGTATCAGAAAATGTATTCTCCAAAGGTCAACCAGAATAAAGCCAGTTGTTCACACAAGAAATGTGTCCATGAATTTTCAGAGGCAAGAAAGGAAATACTACAAAAACAGTTAGTTGGAGCTTTCAGTATCGATGTAACAACGCGCGTCCAAAAACCAAGTTCACTGCGTCGCTAGCCAACAGCCCAAAGAGCACTCGAATCAACTAAGCTCACCACTGACCCAGATAAAAGAAGTTGGTGCCCAGCGATAGGAAGTTGCCAGTCTCACCACTTACAATCCTCTAGTTTTTCTTACATTTACCCAATGAATGATTGGAGATTTATAATCTGCCCCACTTAAATCCTAGACGTTCCCATTAGAGCCATGGTCTGGGAAGTAAGATTCAAGAGGTAGCTGAACAGGCTCATGAGTGGCTCACAACCTCTCACAATGTAGCACTTTGTCCCTCACAGAAGTTTATTCCTTATTTCCGATCGAAGTTTTGCTCTCATACCATCTATAATGCCACAAGCTGAAAATACAGACCACCCACATATACTGCCAGTGGCCCTCCTGAGCATCTAGGTCAACTAGACACGCCCAAAAGTACATGAATGTTGGTGGCTTCGCGTGGCCACTTAAATGCCTTTAGTTTTTCTCGCATATATCCACTGTAGGATTGGGGGTTTATAGTCCACATCATGAGCAGAAATGGAGAAAATATACGAGCGTAAGAGAAAGCTTCGACATGTGTCAAACTCAGACTTCTTGAATGAAGCAGTCAACATGCTCAAATGATTTGGAGTTCTTGAGTACCTTCAATTTTGTGTGAGCATTAATTTTCATACTATTTGTTCTGTCTTACCCTCCCTAATGTTCAGTTTGGGCTCAAGTGAATCTTCTTTGATCTCTCCAATTGCTTTGCCTCCAAGGAAGCCGTGCCATTTCCTTCACTAGCATGAGCCATTCTAACCTTCAACTTCCCAATTATATTATCCGACGCGAAAAATTGTTCGATTCTCTAAACTCTTCCCTAGCCGGTGAAGGGTGTACCATACCCCTTAAAGGTCCCACAATGACCTACTTATTTCCTCAAATTATTACAGATGCAAAATTTGCACATCTCCATAGTCTGATCCAGCTAAATCCTGTAATTGTATACTATTTTGGCATTCTTAAACTTGTTGGAGTATATTGAGAATAGCATCGTTGTGTTTACATATGGGTCACATTGCGCAATAGCATGAGCGATTGCTATTAGTATCGCTTTGATACCACGCGACACAATATTTGGAATACTCTCAAATGTGCTAATCTTTGATTACTCTCGAATCCGGAGAGGTTAACAAGCTCATCATTTTTATTGGCCGCGAATGACTAGGTATCTTCGTCGAGGAACATGTATTTATAAAAGAATAATTATTCATGAGGATATAAAGATGGATATGTGGTCAAATTAGGAAAGATAAAAGACAAAATTCAAGAGACTGTAAAAGTGGCACCAAGGCGCCATTCAAGTAAAAAGGCTTTTGCATGGTATTGTTGGCTTGAATGGTAAAACAGCAATGACCTTTAATACAGGGGTAGACCTCTTAGGACTCATTCATTTTTTGATAAAAGAACCAATTTTATTAGAAAATCAAGAAAGAATAATAAAACAAAGAAGCGGACAAGGAATCCGCCTAAAAATTAAAATAAAAATACAATGCTGAGCAAAAGACAAGCAGGCTTAAGACTCAAAACAAACTAATACAATGCCGCACTTCAGTCCCTAACATCAACTAAAGACAAGTCCCAAAAAGCCCCAAAACTCCCGGCCCTTAGGGAAAGCCTGAAAGGAAATCCTCTCCCACCTCTTAGGACTCCTATTCAACTAATCACCTCACAAGCAAATTACTTCTCAGGCATATTTGATTCATCTCGTCATCTATGCTTGACCAGACTCTCTCCCTCCCCGACCCAACCCCCAGGAAGAGAGAGAGAGTCTCCTCGGGCTTTTTAACCCAATACAGCAAAAAAAAAAAATCAACTAATTTCTATTGCCTAAATTAGTAGAACTTTCCACTCATTTAGCATTCTAGCAGACATATGAATCATATACATAATCTCATGAAAACGTCCCAGCACTACCTAGGAATATTTAAGAAATTTCTTTATTGTCCTAAAAACATAGTTTTTGCATATACCTTGGAGGGAGCTTCTCCCGTTGATATTATTTTTTCATCCTATACCAAATAGCTACCAATAATGCTATTCTCATGATCATTCTGTTGACATTTCATTTAATAGCACTCAAAAAATCTTTCCATATTCTTGATTCCCTCATCTTCTACTAAGACCCTTCAATCTTCAGTTTTAACATAATGGTTGAAATTGTACCTTCTCTTACAATTACGAGCTTTTTACCATTTTTTTATCCAGAAATTATTTAACTTAGTAATACACCATCACACACTTTGACCTTGGGCTCTAAAGCTGTCTTCTCTTCCTTTAACCCACATTTACATCATATGAAACTTTAGTCCTTTTTAAATAGTTTCCCAGTTCTAAAACGATCTCTTTTAATGTTTACTGCAATCGAGACTTCATGATTCAACCGCAGTGCTCTAGAAGGTAACAAGTCTACCATTAATCCCCACGAGCCTCTTCTCATACCTTTTCTTTTTGGTCCTTTGGATAAGTAAAAGAATCTTATTGGAAAGAAAGGATAGAAAAATGAACATTAAAAAATGGATGAGAAATCTATCAAGAAAGCAACACCGTAAAAGTACACTACAAGAGAACTAAAATAGCAAAGCAACCTAAATCCCACCCGTCAGCAACATTTCACATTTCACTAAGATACAAAAGAAGCCAAGAAAGCAAAAACCAAGAATAGAGGAACCTACACCAAGATCAAAAAGCCAACGGCAAAACAAAAGGTAATATCAAAAGCTAATTCAAAGCAGCTCTCCGATCTCTACATAAATCAGCAAAAGACACGTGGAAAGAAAATTGAGAAGATTGGTACCTACAACTCGATAGTGTAACTTCAGATATTCAAAGACATGAGCTAAGTTACCTATTAAAATTCGAATTTCTTTATTTCTTTACAGAGAAGCAAAGTTAATGGAGAAACTTAAGAAAGCAATCTTGACAATTAAGGAAATAAATAGGCAAGCTGAATGGAAAAAAGTACGAAAAATACCTACTAACTCCATTGACCATTAACAAGATGCCTTCTCTTAATTGCTGACATATGGTAATTCCCTGTTGCTTTTCTCCAATACTTCACCTTTAGAGCTTATATTCTTTTTTTTTTCCTTCTTTTATGAGGATTGTTAGTGGTTCCCCACCTACCCCAATCGTGACTCGAACCGGTGATCTATTGGAAACAGGTGAGTCTTCTTACCATTAAACTGCACCTCATCAAAATATTAAGCCCTTTTTTTCTTTATATTCACCCCCGAGGTGCCATACAAAAGTTCTGCTCTGAATTTGGATGACCCCGAGTAGAAATCTAGTCTAGATTAAAAATTCATTAAGTTAAATCTTTGCCTCTTTGGGACTATAATTTTCACCTCAACCTAATTCTAGCAATGCAACTTTACCAATGAACCCCTTTATACTTCCCCTAGTCATTATATTGGGGTATCACCACTCTATGACATGCTCTTTAGTATTAAGATTTTGTTACTACATTCAAAAATAAGTGTCATGTTCGAATTGGCACATTGTTTAGGAGAGCATTTGACTTTACAAATGAGTGACCACAAATAGTTTGCCTATGGGTCCCAGAAAAAGTTGTGGTCACAACTCTTTCTTGTAGCTCCAAAATGGAAAGTTTCCATAGTGGGAACTTGTTTTGGAACACCACAAAAAGGTATAATGAACACTTATTTCAGAATGGAGGGAGTATACTACAAAGCCTATAGGTAAAATGAAAAGCTCATTCATAATTAGGGATGGTAACAAACATGATTGATAAACAAAATCTGCATAAGCACCAATTGTGTGGGAAACTGACTCTAGAAAATCTAGAAAAAGCCTTCGCTATTGGGACATTCCTCTGTCTAGTTCCTTCCCTCAAAGCTTTAGAGTTTCTTCAATTCATTATCCACCTATGCTCATTCACTTGCAAGGCGATGGGGTTCCACTCCTGGTACTTGCAAGTTGCATCCCTTATTCACTTATAACCTTAATTATTGACAGGCAAAGAAGTTGAGTCCCTATTTCTTCAACAATTATTTTCCTCCATTTTTCTTTCCTTCATCATGCATCTACCTCTAGTTTACTTGGAACGGATTTTAGAAGCTTAGGCAAGCTGCAACTCTTCCCCACCGTTGTGCTCCTATCTCAAACTCTTTATTTCTTGTTGGAGGATTAGTTCCCGTCTTAGTACGTCTTTTATGCATAAGACGGTTCCATGACATGCATTTTTTTTTTCCAGGTATGCAGCTGCCATTTTACCTTCCAAAGCTCTTTGACAACAGATCATCTGGCAACAGAAGTACATGCCTTTCACAGATTTATCCTTGGCAAGTGTTCTAATACAGAACGAAAAAGGCAGCATGATGCTCACCTTCTTCTCCACTGCCCTATAGTTTGGAATCTATAGAGCGTGTTACTTTTGGACCTCGAAGGAGTATAGGTCAGATCCCCTTCAGCTGGGAGATATGGGTCAATCTCCTAATAACTTATTCAGTAGGCCTGTCATTTGAGAAAATGGTGTGCTGACCCAATCACAATTGTCATATCGGATTAAGAATACAAGTGCAGTTCATGATTGGCCCGTCACAACATTTTTATCGTGTGACTGGCTCATTGGATAATTTTCCCCGTCTTCCTTCGCTTAAAGCGATCTTGGACATAGCTTTTGAACGCTTCCGGTGAGGTTAGGATGGTGATTTTTTACAGCACCACGATGTTTATGGGTTTCTCTAGTAATGCCAAGATTCAGGGAGGAACGCTGAGTTTGAGCTGAGCGATGAAAAATCCCATAAACAAGAAATAAAGTAGCCTACCACAGAAAAATGATTCCTTCTGAAGGTTGCACCGCCCACCCAGGGTGTAGGATTTAGTTTGTTCCTCTATTGTTCAGGCATAAGAGGTGATAGACTCCGGCCCCGACCACCATGGCTTTTTGGAAGAACAGTAGTAGATTATCTTTTTTGTGGGCCACTAATATGAAGGATCTAAATAGGGGTGTCAATTACAGATAATGTTGGAGAATAGAGGTGGTTCTTCATTAATGCTTTTTGCTAGATTTTCCATCCGTTGTCCTTTCCTTTTTCTTTGATAAGTATTTCTTCTCCTTAATTCGTTTTCTTTTTTTGTTTTCCCACTTTCTCCATGTGAGATGACTTATTAGCCTATAACTTTCACTTCCTCTTGCTTGTAACAAAACTGTACATCAGTATAAAAGTTTGAAACATATACATAACGGGTTCTTTTGTAACCTTTCATGACTTAAGAATAGCTTAGACTGGCTATTTCTGCCAAATCTAATTTGACATCATCACTTGTTGTAATGAGATGCTCGCTAAGCAATTATTCACCAAAAGTTAATTAAATACAAAGATGGATCGCATAATCTTATGTCCCACCACACTTATAGATAGAATCTGCTCTCTCGAGTGATCACATGTAATTGGAACTTCCACATAAACATAGCATCATCCTCTCTCCAAGATTTTCTTCCATTTAAGATCTTCAAATTCCTGGATTAAGATCACTTGCGAACTATATGTCTCAAAGAGGCAATTCATTCCCCCCACCCCCTCACACACACACACAAAAACCAAAAGAAAGAAAGAAAACAAAAGATGAAAGCTTATGTTCCACATTCACCAATGATCCTTTTTGGTACTCTAATTCAAAGGTTCATTTTATTCTTTGAGTTAGGAGGGAGGATGAGACATTGGCATAGTACCATTCAATGGCAAAACAGATTATCTTTCCTTAACTGGTGAGAAAGGAGAACCTCAAATCTATACAGTACTAAGTAAGACAAGCCCCTCATTTGAAATGCATTTAGAGGGGAAGGGAGTCAATGCAATACAAAATAAAAGGCAAACCTCTAAGATGTCACTGACGTGATCAGTAAACAAAGCATTAAACAAACTTCTGTAAATACCAACCAAAAAGTAAAAATCCAGTGAACTAGGAATTTATACCTCATCTTTCAGTTGTACATCCACGATCTCTCGACTCTGATGATTTTCTGACAGAGATGCGGATGTTCTGTACCCAACTGCCATACGCTTTCGTTGAGGTTTACTAGTTCCAGGAAATGCCAAATGTGCCTTGGATCCACGTTTTCGAGTGGTATCTACAGCAAATCTCCCTTTATCTGTTCTAGGCTTCTTTTGAACATCCCCAGAAGGAACCTTGCGCTTTCTTTTTTTGGCTTTGTCAATGGATGCATCTACCTTAGGAACAGCATTGTTTCCTGGAGAACCATTATTGCAAGACAAGTCAGGCTTATCGCCAGAAGTCTCTTCATCTGTCTTCAACTCCGTAACCCTGGACAAAGAGAAGACTGCTTTTCCGGAAGAAACTGACTTTGTTTCTTCAAGTGCAACATTACGAGATGACTCCAACTTCTTCTCAGTATCAACATTCGAAAACGATGAACCACCCTCAGCAGAACCATCGACAGATGGATGGCTAATTTTAATACTTGATGATAAATCTCCAACTGCGCGAGACAAAGAAGATTTCACTTTGCCTGATGATTCTTTCTTTCCAAGAATAGAGCTCCCCAAAATCCGGGATACCTTATCAGTTCTTACTGCTTTTGTTCCAGATTTAGATTTTCTAACCACTATCTTTGTTCTTGCTCTCTTTGAGATAGGATCCAGATTGTCAGCGGCTTCGGCAGAATTATTTTTCAGACAGCATTTTGGACATTGCCACTTACCATTTGGAATGCGCTTGAAATGACAAATTGAAGAACAAATAAAAGAGCATATGAAAGAGTTTTAGTTAGGATTATATGTGAGCATGTATTACTATGTAAAGAAAATGCTTAGAAATGCATAAGCATATCAATTGTAAACAAACCTTAAGAGGTGGATCCAGGCACTGTAGATGATATGTTTCAGGACAGCTATCGCAACAAAGCAAGTTGCCACCAAGATCGCAGATGACACATTCATAATAGTACTGGACAGGCAAAAAAAGAAAGCATACCAGATGTCAAAAGGTTATTTTGCAAGTGCTTCACACCACTAGATTCCAAATAATCATAAAATAATTTCAACATATTATGTATAGTATCACATTTGTTTAGACAACTGAGTAACATAGAGCTTGAAGTACTGAAACAGTTGGACACCCCCAACAAGTAGATATTTGGAACTGAAAGCACACTTCAAAGAGCAGAAAAAAACAATGGAAAATGTAGAGAATGAGTCTTAGTGAAGACGTCACAAAGTAGGATATGTACAAGTAGTAGTTCCACCATGCAGTCATAGTCAAGAAAAATAACGACAACAATTAGGTGGGATAGTTACGTACATTTCAATAGATTCATATATGTATTAACACGTCCGTGCATGCGACACACACCCACGGAAATAAAGAAGTAAAGAGAAGATAGTTATATATGTATGTGTCTCTGAGAGAGAGAGAGAGCATGTATATGTGCATGCATGTGCATAAACTCACCCCGTCATTGCCTTTCTTCTTGCTAGAAGAAAGAAGAGAAGCTACATCATCTTTAGGTGTTGGTGAAGCATTTGCATCAGATTCTGATGGAATACAATTATTTTTGTTGCCGTTGGACTTGTCTGGACCAAAAGGAATCTTTCGCCGTTTGCGCTTCAAGACCCAGTTTCTGTTAAGTATGTTACTACTAAATGATCCACTATCCTCCATCTCAGAAACCTAGCTCTTTCACTGGAGCAACAATGGTAGAAGTCATTAAGGGCCACTAGGCAGAAGCCCACTCTTAAGTTCCTACAATAACAACCATGATCATTTGAAAATGAGACAAAAACAATAGTAAGCAAACAGGATAGCAAATGGAATCAGGATTAAGCTTAGTGTCATACTATCAACAACAAAACCTTATAGAAAGGGAAATAAAATGGCATAAAAATGCAATGAAACAAGGTACTTAAGAGCTGCAAATTCTCTGTTCTCCTCAAGAGGGTCATATACATATACTCCCTCTCCTCTGGATAAAGAGTATATCTATTTATAGATTTATGCTGTTTAAGATAACAAATTCCCATCATTAAGAATTACATTCACAATTATGTAGACTGCAAATTCTATAATTTTGTAAAGACAACAAATCTAGAGTATAAAATCTTTTGTTAATTTAATCATACGACCAGGAAAGGAAAAATTGGATTCTTTACATGGAAAAAAGGGAGTTTACAAGAGTGCTCAATCTGACTCATTTCGATGGTTCCATCTTTCAAGCATCAGAGAAGGAAAAGACAACCATCTCTAAAAATGTTATACGAGAGTGTTACTCAAGCCAAGATATGTCAACTACAATAGTTTTATGTGCATGACGGAGGGTTCATCGCGGAAATATATGCCATCACCATCATTAGATTATATCTAGCAAACAAAGTATAAAGCACAAGATCTGTACGCAACAAAACGAGACAAAATAAATGATCAGATTCTCCGAAAAAGTAGTAGGTACTGCTAACATGAAAAGCTGCAAACCTAGCTATAGAGGTCACTGAGAAAGTACATCCCGAATGCAATTAGGGTTTTAAAATAACCTCATTAAGTCGGTTAAGAATCTTAAATTTTGTATGTAGGATCTAAAAATGAGAAGTTAAAAATGCACATGTTAACTAATGCTTTAAAAACAAGATTTACTCAATTTAAACACATGCTGATAATCAAATTAATTAAGTGATCCCTTCTTTCAAAGTCGTTCATGGATATTATCGCTGATGTGCTTCAGTACATTTTACAACATGTGGCACAAAAACAAACAACTCTTTGAAAAGAATCAAATGGCCAAATTATCAGCAACTTTTCTGCAAGTCCATTGAGGTAAAATCTGTGCATATCAAGTTTCAAGTGTGCAGGTACAGAACCCTAAGACAGGTAATGTGGAATGCGTCAAGGATAACAAATTCATGGCAGCATAAAAGAAAATAACCATGCAGCTACCAGATAAGCCTTTAATACCAGAAATTGAACACCAGCCAAACAGATTAATCATTTGATTCACTTCTACCACCACTATGTCACCCGATGTCCCGATAGTATCAGATCAACGATTGAATTGACTCAGACAGGCACTTAAGAATCACCAATCAATCACATTAACCGGACAAAACCTAGAACCCCAATTGGACTACCCCATTGTCCGAGCAATAGAAAAAGTAAGTCTTTAACAGAAATTCAGATTCTAAAACCCAAGAAGTGGTAAAGACAATAAATTCCATGCAGCTACCCAAAAAACCATACACACCAAAAAAAACAAACAGCAGAAAACAATTTCAACACAAGATCAACAGTTAAACTGATGGTCAAACTAATGGAAACCAGTTCAAATTCAACTCCTGGTACTAAAACCCTGAACATCATTTCAAACACACATTAACCAACTATCCCAAAAAGATTTTTTAAAAGATTAAGAGCAAGTGAAGCAGAAAAGACCAAATTCACACTAATCAAGCAGTAACAACACTGAAAACAGCTCAAACTCCATTAAATTCAAAACGCCCACTACCCCATTAGCCAATCAATGAGCAGTAACAAACAATTAGACCCAAATAAACGCAGACAGAGATAGATGCATACCCAAAAACCCAATCTTGGTATTAGATCAAAGTCCCTAAAAAACCCACAAAAATTCAATCTTGGTACATCAGATTGGTGGGTAAGACACCCAGATATAGAGAAAAGAGAGTGAATAACACAAGAGGGGTTAGGGCAGACGGGAGCAAGAAGATGAGAGAGAGAGAAAGGAGGAGAGAGGGACAAAATGAAAGATATAAGTAGAGAAAGAGAGAGGTATGAATGATGTATGAGATAGAGAAAGAGAGAGAGAAATGAATACGGAATCACCGGAGGGGTCTTAGGACTTTGGGGGTAACACAAACTGACATTGGCAGAAGTAAGCCTTTGAGGTGTTGTTGATGTTGCGAAAGAGAGCCCCCCGCTTGAAAACCTCCAGCCAATTCCCTCTCGCCACGTGGAACCTCCCAGGACGACGCCTGTCCCCATCCCTCCCCTCCCTCCTCCTCTCTCTCCTCACGCTTCCCAATTTCTCATTTTTTCCCTTTTCTCCTCTCTCTCCCTTCATTCTCTCCCACTCTCCCTCTCTCTCCCCCACTCTTTACTTGTTCTAGACAGAGAAACTAGAGAGAGAGAGACTAGACTTTCTTTAACGTCTCATAATCGCCGCCATCAAATGCTTCCTCAGTTGCCTTTGTTTTCTTTAGCTTTTTCCTTTTCTTTTTTCTTTATGCGATCTTATACGGAGTAGTATATAAACACAGTTTCCACTGTCTGTGTGGTATGTTTATAACCGGTAATACTGCTAGATTATGTGATACCAACTGTAATGTGAGGAATCTGATTTGGGTAAAAAGTATTCTGATTAGATTTTGCGTTAAAGATGGCAAAGTTGAAAGTAATGATAATTGATAGTCATAACCCCCCTCTGTTTGTGTTATGATTATAACCCCAATATATATGTCTAGTTTATATTTGGAGTCGGATATTTTTTATCTACTCCGTTTGTTTCACAATAATCGACCTTTTAATATGGAGTACAAATATTAATTTAAGATACAACATAAATATCAAGATTTATTAAAATATCTTTTATTATTTTATTTTTGCCCTTTCATTAATCTTTTAAAGTTAAAGATCTTTTCAAATTCTTCCTTCATTAATGGTTTAAGAGGAAAAGTTGATTCTCAAAAAGTAAAAAATAAATTTAT
This sequence comes from Iris virginica, assembly GCA_025631175.1. NCBI lineage: Eukaryota > Viridiplantae > Streptophyta > Magnoliopsida > Asparagales > Iridaceae > Iris > Iris virginica. The sequence goes on from JAOTQG010075948.1 coordinate 12,382, forward strand.
AAAAGAACAATTATTTTGAAATAATTTTAAACTTCTAAAAAATTTATTATATTATAAAACGGAGGGAGTATTTTAGGGTGTCTCAGTCTTACATTTAAAGAGTGTTATTTATATTATTTACTATTTATAGTATATAGATCAATTATGTACTATCCATTGACGTTGACATTATAAATAGTAATTTTTTAAAATTTTAAGAAAATTCAATTTACTTACTTAGGCTCAGATCAAAAATGTTATATCATGTGATATGATATTGTTCACAATATGAGATATACTGATATTGAAGAGTTTCTAAATTATTTTTTCTTCTACATGATTGATAATTTAAAGTGATGTGAGAGGAGATAGAAAAGATGAGAGCAGAGATAGAAAAGAGGAGAAAAGAGAATGTGATATGATATGTTTGAATTAATTTGTGAGAATGTATCGATATAGGTAAGCGTGTGATATGAGAATGTGACATGAATTATATGAAGCTGTCATATCTCATTTGTGATCATATGATCATATCAACCATATAATCATATGTTACAATATAATTAAGATTCGTGATTCGATCCTTACTATTCTCTTCCTACTATTCCATTAACACTCCCTACTCCCCTTCTCTCTCTCTCGTACACATACCACTACTCCTTCTCTTTATCGTTATATAATATTTATATATGTATAAAAAAAAAAAATTGAACTCCAATATTAGTAGCCCTCCACCCTCCCAAAATTCAAAACCGCACCATGCAGATTGCCAGCATGGCATGCGCTACATCACTCAAATCTTTGCCAACTGAGATATGCTCCGGGAGCATCTTTCTATATACATATATTTATTTATTTATTTACTAATGTGTACCCGTGTCTGAGAACAAAGAGTCAAAAATTAAATAATTAAACTATTTATAATTAAATAAATAATAAAATTAAAATTAATAAATAATTAATAATTAAATTAAATTAAATATATAAAAGTATTTAAAATAAAATTAAGATAAATATCATTTAGTTTAAACATTTATGAAACTTATGTTGCTATGTTTCTGTGATTTTATCATTTAGTTTTTGACCATATTTTTTTATGATAATTACTAATTTTGCTTGTTTATATAATATATTTTTGTATTATTATATATATTATATTAATTTTATTATGGCTGCCATTGCGTTTGCCATATTTTTATGGCCTTTTTATAGCTTTCCGCCATCAATCGATGTCCGCCATTGATTAATAAACAAGCTCAACACGTCGTTTCTTATCAGAAAACTAACTCTAAATTAAGTAAACCAAATAATATGCATCTAGAATTCTTGCTGCATTTCATTAACATTGAAAAAGAACACAACAATCCATTGTCTAAAGTAACAAAGCATTTCTTTAGTTTAATTCCATGTCACCGGATAAACTGACTTGATAGAACCAATGTCAATTTTCATGTCTAAGCTACATAAGAATCAATTACAAATTTAATGAAACGATAATCTGTAAGAACAACTACTGTACACTATAACATACTCGAGTGTGCTAGAATTTTGTCTTTCGAAATTGGGGTATTCCCGTGGTTGGTTCAACAGCCTGAAAACACAAAGCATTAAGAATTTACAATGTACAACTTAATATATATGTAACAAAAGAAAGCCTATTTCTTTTGACAGGTTTAATTCAAAAGA
>JAOTQG010076059.1:0-14046 GCA_025631175.1 Iris virginica
GACAATATGCAAACTTGACATCTCTCCAGTCTCCTAAACCTATTTTCCCCAGTACTAATGCATATTATGCATCTAACCTTTTGGGCTATGCTTGCTAAGAAGTTACTATTGTACTTTGTACTGTTTGGGTCTGGCATCTGAAACCTAGGCCTGCGATGATGATCTTAAGAGTCCACTTTGATATAGTTTTGATTGTTTAGTCCGGTCCGGAATCTAGATGATGAGGGAATAGGGATGAGAGTCTAATGTGGGCTTGTAAAGTTGGTCCACAGGCCAATTTGAATTGTATGACTGAACTGTAGTAACTTCCAATTTGCAACTCATGATAAGTTCTAAATTCTAATGGAATTTTTTTATCTAATGCAATTTCCTTCAAAGGTCTTATGTCTAGGGCTGAGCAAAAAAAATATAAAATCGAACCAACCGAACCAAACTGACAAAACCGATCGAAAAAAAACCGATTGGTTTTGGTTTCTAGTACTATCAAAATCGAGAATATTAGTTTGGTTGCGGTTTAGTCGTGATATTACACTTTTCAAACCGAGATAATATTACTACTATATATTTAATTTTTTTACTTGGTTAATTATTTATATACACTTATATTATCGATGCATTTATATTTCATAATAGTGAGTATTGTATTTATATAAATTTTCACTCTTTTCCTTTTATTTTCAATCTTTCCTCATTCAACTTTTATAATAAAGAATTATGTTCACTTAAAATTTTGTAAATTCAATCATAAAATTTAACTTTTTTGTGATTGAAAATATCTATTCTATGGATTTATTTTATCACCTATTGAAATTTAAAAATTAAATAATTTCTTTTTAAAAACCGAAAATTTATAAAAACCGAACCGAAAAATATAAAATCGAAGAGTCGATTTTTTATATTCTTGGGTTGGTTTCGATTTTGAAAAATGATAAAACCGAACTTTTGGTTTGATTGCGGTTTTGATCAAAAGTGATCAAAACCGAACCAAATCAAACCATGATCACCCCTACGAAGTTCTTCGTTTGAATTTAAATTATAAGTAAAATTTCTTTCTAGGAGTTAGGATGTAATCGATTCATGATATTTTACGATATTGTTATTGGATGATTAAAATTTTACAATTGATTGTTTATTAATTTTAGAATCTTGTACTTGCTTTTAAATAACAGAGATGTTAACAATTGCTTGCATATGATATATTTTTAATTTGAAAACTAATAGGTTTGATTTATTCGTCTTGATCATAGGGATTATATGAGTGACTACGGTTGAATAAATTAGATAATTTTAGTTACTTGCGAGAGATGCATACATATATACCTTTAAAATAGTATTTCGCAAATCAATTGTAGTTATAGGTTTAATCATCACATTTATATGTCGTGAAAAGCAATCGATGAAACTCTAGTTTCTAATTTTTTAATTTGGGACAACTTCATAAATGGTCCTTGAACTTTGCCCGATTCTATGGGTAGTCCCTGAACTTAAAAACGCAATATAGATGATCGAAGTTCATAAAATTGTTCCGTAAATGGTCCCTCCGTTAGTCAATCGTTAATTTTGACCGTTAACCCTACCGATTGACACAATTACCCTTCTTCCCCTTTATCTCTCCCCATTTTTGGCCGAAAAAATCAAAATAACCCAGAGTGACGGAAAAAATCAAAAAACCCAGATTTACTCCTCTTTTATATCTATCACCAAACACATTTTCATCTTTCATTTCTCTCTCTCTAACTTTTAGAGAGAGGGAGAGAGTTGTTGGCATTGCAGCAGAGCTATGCAAATCGCCGGAGCAACAGCTTCCGAGGCCAATCACCGCTATATTTGTCTCCCCACGCCTCCGTCTCTTTGGAAGCAAGAACGATGGTACATATCCAAAGATGGTACATAACATGGCCCTTTCTTACCAATTCCGAGCCCTCTTCTCATCGACAAAAGAACCCAGATCTAAACCCAGATTGAATTTCGTCGAAGATGATGGGATTGGGCGGGAGATCAGCGATGGTGCTGCTTTGAGAGAGAAACAAACCCAGATCGGAGTGAGATCTAATTGCTATCTTGACCTCTCCACAGATCTGAAATAAATCGAAGACGAGATGGAGATAGAGGAAGAGATGGCTAGAAGATCACGAGAGAGAGAAGGTGGGCAGAAGGTATTTGTGTTTCAGATCTGGGCTTTGAATTTCTAGGATTGCTACTTATTCTTCCTCGGCAGATTCTGTGTGGCTTACTAATAAGGGAAGAAGAAAAGGCAGATTCTCGAGATGGGAGAGAAACTTGAAGTACTTGGCCGCTTCAAGCCGTCTAATTTGTCGTTGTTGGAGCCCAATGCTAAGAGGACGGTAGCTGAGGGTCAAGAGGATCATGCAATTCAGGTTCGTTGTTGGAGGTTTCCTTCATTTGCAGAAGCTCTCTGTGTCCCTATAGCAGTATTGTTGTTGTTGTTGGTGGTGGTGGTGGCTGTGTATAGGGAAGAAGAAGATGGATATATATTTACTTTTTTGTCATTTAATTCAGAAGTAAATTTTCTAAATTGCCCTCGGATAACAGTCAATTTAACGTACAACTGACCATTTACGGGACGATTTTATGAACTTGGACTATCTATATTGCGTTTTTAAGTTCAGGAACTACCCATAAAATCGGGCAAAGTTCAGGCCCCATTTATGAAGTTGTCCATTTTAATTTTGATTATTTATTAGTCTTGCTTATTAGTTGACTACTTTTTCACAAATTCAAATCAATCGAATTTCTAAACAATGAAAAATAACTTCGACTATCTTTTGTGGACGTTCAGTTTCGCTGAAAATATCACTCCGCTCCCAAAACTCTAACCCTAGTGCTATTCTCACATTTCAATCCTAGTCCAGGTCGTTTAGTTCGACAAGTAGGATGTACTGTTTCGAAGGTTGCATGTACAAAGTCACAGCTCTACTCCCCTACCATCCACCAACCTCTTCCTTGCCGCTTCCCACAACCACCGTTTTCCCCTTCGCCCCTCCCCCCAATCACTTCCACCCTTCCACCCAGCGCTCCACTTCCACCTCTCACCCTTCCCCCTTCCATCAAGCCCCCACCTTCGTTTTTGCTCCCTCCGCTGTTCCCTCCAACCCATCCACTACTCTTACATATATCTTCCATTGATCTTCTCCATCCCCCCACGACCCACTCCTTCCAGTTTTAGTGTTTTCCTAGACACAAATAGTGAATTTACATAAATTAATTAAGAGACCATGAGAGAGGATGATTTGGCATTCTAATTTTGAATAGCTTGATATGGATGAGTTTAATTTGTAGAGAGATAGGCAGTCCTGGGGAAGTACTGGAGACGAAGCGATAGTTGCTGGATTTAATATTTTTCATTTGCTTTTTAATTTAAATGTGTAAGGTTGATGAAGGTTTGGGAGGAAAGAAGGAGCGAAAAAATAATCGGTGGAGACGAAAGAAGCAGGTTAATGGAGATTTAAGATTGAGAAAGGGGAGAGATGGGTACGAAGAAGGTGAAGGCTGAATAATCTTTTTTCAATTAAGGGGTGTAAACTGTGTAATGGTCTTATGAGTGTGTATTTTGATGATTTTAATTTCAATTTAGTTATGGATAGGAACTAACGAAATTAAAGTCAAGGAGACCTAAAAAAAAAAAAAGTACATGAGACTCGTCCCTAAAATCTATATAATACATGGGATTTTTTCTATTTAATCATTTGTTTTATGATGAACGAAAATTTGATATTCATTTCGTGATGAAGGGTAGTAGTATTTTGTATTATATAGTTATACCAAAAGTGTCAAAGCCCCTATATTTATAGTTCTCTCATATTAAAACATTAATTATTGTTGAACATTTAGCGTATTTAAAATGCCACATAAATCAAAAAATTCAATTTTTTTTGGGTTCCAACGGGGCATAAAAAGGGATCGAACTTGAGACCTTACAAATTGTATCATCTCCTCTCTGAATGTAGATTACACATCTTGTAAAGAGAAGAATGCAATTTATGTATACAAAGAGTAGGTGATTTTCTTCTCCACCAACTGATCAATCCACCACCTGAGGTCATTTACAACTAAGTTTTGGGTCACGATGTTAATTTATATATAATTATTTTTAATTTTTAAGTTTTTATGGGTCTCATTATTTTTTTTTTCTATCTCTCTCATACTTTTTCACTTTAATCATTACAAAACATCACATAAAATTACAAAAAATAAACTTCCTGATCCGAACCTAAGAGTCCATGGGAAAATGCCTAGTGTACCGATAGTATCGCAAAATTAATTGACATGCATTACAAACTTATATTTTGTTGAAATATACAAATTTGTAAAGCACGTCACTGGATTTTGTTACTGCAGTATACTTAGCCCTGCTCATCCACGGAGCTTGCACTTTACGAGTCATTTAGGGTCATGTCAGAAATTAAATGTATATTAATATGATATAGAATAATATAATATTTAAAGTAAAAAATAAAAAAGAGAGAAATAAAATAGTTAAATCTCGAAGAGAAAGAAAAAAAAAGATTATATCATATCAATATATATTAAACAAGTGACCATAGCTTTTGTTACTCAGGTGGCATCAGATCCTTCTGTTACATTTAATAGTAACAAAAGGCTCCATTTAATTCAAGTGTGACCCAAATAAGGGGTATACTGGCTTAGATTAATAGATGAGGGTGACGGATTTAATATGGATTTTAGTATAGGGGATATTCTTGAAATTTCACCTAAAACCCTCTTCCTCACAGAGAATGGTAGTGTAATGTAATCGCACCTTATCCCTCTTCCTCTCACACACACACACAGTTAGGAGTGAGCAATGGCCACACTCAACGTTTCTCTCCTCTCTAAAACCCTAACACCAAACCCCCTCCCCAACGCACCCATCACCGCACCCACCACCGGCGCCCGCCTCCTTATCTCATTCCCAATTCGTTCTCCATCGTTACCCATCTCTCTCACGAGACCCAACTCGACAAAAGTAAGAGCAGCAGTGGGTGGAGAGTTTTCGGCCAGGAGGAGCAGCAGCAGCAACAGTAACAGTAATGAGTCGAGGGAGACGATAATGTTACCGGGCTGTGATTACAATCACTGGCTGATTGTTATGGAGTTCCCCAAAGACCCTGCTCCCACTCGGGAGCAAATGATTGATACTTATCTTGACACTCTTGCCACGGTTCTTGGCAGGTAAAGCTTTTAATTTTCATTTTAATTTCAACTTTTCATTATTCTTTCTGTTAGTTTGCATATTAATTCCTGGATCTGTTTGGAGTATCGGCATAAAACTGAAAAATAGAGAACAAGAAAAATCCTTCCTTAGGAGTGGTATGGTGCATGCGCCTAAGTCTCAGTTTTGAATTATAGACCGAGGAAATAGAAATGGTGGACAAACCTAAATTAAATTGTGTTCTTTGAGAGAGATTTTATTTTGGGTAAGGTAAGAAACAAAATGCTCATTGTTTTACTTTTCATAGATTATTTAACAATCTGAATGATGATTTGAAAAACCTGTTTAGGTTTTTACTAAATTAGACCGACTCATATCAGATTTCTTTTTGTAGTAGATGATGGTTATTCTTTTATTTTCATCAAGTTGATATGTTAAATGCCGGCCCTAGAAATGTCTAATTGGGACACTTTAAAAAGCGTGGTTGGTAAGAACGCTCCTAAGGTGCCCGTAGACCAAGAAGCTCATTCTTGGGCATTGTCTTTCTTTAGGCGAGCCTCTTGGAAATACCTTATTGTCCATGCAGAAAGGTTTGTTTCTGGCGTTCATCAAATTTTTTTTTGGGTTGCGAGCATTATTCAATAGTTGGTCAGTTAAAAAAAGCGCCAATTTGTAAAAGGCCCTTGCATGACCTTAAAACTGTTATGTTTTTAGTTGTTTTAAACTGTGCTCCTCACTCGCAGCCTGGGGCTATGTTAATGTTGATACACCATGTAGCTGGAAACCATGATATTGGGGTACTTAAGTTGAATTTTTGTGAAATAATGCTTTGTTTTTTGATCACATTCATTCTATGGATTGGTGTCATATTACTATGTTTTAGGGTTGAATTTGAGTGGGGTAGTACCATAGTTATTAAATGTGTAAGCCGCACAAAGGCCCTAAAGGTTGCCCGGGCCCTAGGCGCAAGGCGGGTGCCCACCTGAGTGACAAAGCCCACAAACTTGAAAAACACTAAAAATATAGTTTAGCTATGTAGAACTTCAAGATAAGCTATAAATCAAATGCAAGTAGTATATCAAACATTCGTTATAAGTCATAAATAGAAAAAGATGTCTAAACATGTAAGCAATGACAAAACAATTTGTCTAAAGAATCTAAAACACATAGAAACAAGCATAACAAAATGATTGAACATGTAAACAAGCAAGCATAACTAGAAGTTCAAACTGAAGGGCTCTAAATCTCAATCCTATAAAATGATTCCACCCGGGATCTTGTGGAGCCATTATCCTAATCAAAAGAAGAAAAAGAGAAAAAAAAACAGAAAACAGGGTCGGAGAGGGAGGCTGAGGGTCGTCGGAGGTTGCCGGGGCGGTGGGGGGGGGGGGGATGACGATGGAGTTCGATGGTCTATTGATGTTGGTCTGAAGTGGGTCGCGAGGGTTTGGGAGAGTCGATGTGAGTTTCGACAGAGTAAGACTTCTGCGTGGAAGAGGGAAAAATGAGAGTGGTCTTAAAATGAGGAAGACTAGTCAACAGGGGGATTTGCACCTAGGCGCAACTTACCATGGCTAGCGCCTGGGTCCTCATTTCCGCTACAGTGCCTTGCCTAGGCCATCCAAGGTTCAGAACTTGCGCCTGTGCCTAGGCGGGCCTTTAATAACTAAGAGTAATACTAGGATTCCATGTTCTTTCCGAACTCTTTGTACCAACCTTCATTGTACTTGTGATTGGTTACACATAACGTTATATAATTGTGAGGCCATAGACCAACCTATGACGGTGCTGCGGCACAGTTTGAATGGAAATTGGGATAAAATGTTTGATCTATTGCATTATCCATTTCAGGCTCTACCATTTTGCCGCATTTTTGTTGGTTATGATAACTTCAGACAAAACGACTTGTATATTTCAGAAAAGAGCGTAATTACCTGCAAATGTCCACTTCTCAATTTGTCACAAGTTAAATCAGTTTTTGATCTAACTTGTGTAAATATATGGCGTAATTGAGTTATCAAGAGGCAAGTGCGTGATATGGCAGTGTTATTTTGCTATTCTTGAAATTTGGTTTTGCTTCTGTAAGGAGCAGGATAAACATAAACTATCATTTCTATATGTTATCATTCTCCTCTGAACCTTCCCATGGAACGTTTTTGAAAGAGGCTTTTCTGAAAATTAAAGAATTGCCAGCATTACGCCTAAAGACCCCTCCCAACTTATTGAATTCTAGTACCCCTTGTGTACCTTATTAAGTGTCCACTATTCCTTTGTTGCTCCAAAAATAGGCGTCGACCTTGAAAACTTACCATTTTTGGGATCAAAATGTAAGATTTTGTAGCTAAGACTAAGTCCACAATATGCATCTTTTATTTATGGAAGACCATTTATGGAAGACCATTTATGGAAGACCGTCTGTAGCGAAGACTCCTCTTATCCAATTGTGCTTTCAATGGTTTCAAATACTTGATTATGAGAATGTGAAACAGAGATGTCTAAAATTAAATCCCTTCACAAGCTCTGCCCATTATTGCTATGGTAAGTTAGTATCTTAAGAGTCTGTATCTTATATCTTAACAGCCTCCATTTGCATTTGTGCATGATCTGCTTCCTTTTGATTTTTATGTTGACACATTCGGAGGAGGAAAAGGACTTCAGAAATTCATTGGTGGTATCTATTATCCTTGTTGCTGATGAGTAAAGCCTTGAAGAATTAGTTATCTAGGCTACCTTGAATTGAACTTCGTTATATGCCATATATAATTTTGTCAGTTTCTTATGGTACTATGTGTGTGGGTGTATCAGCATGGAAGAAGCAAAGAAGAACATGTACGCTTTTAGCACCACTACCTACACAGGATTCCAGTGTACTGTATCTGAAGAAACCTCAGAGAAATTCAAGGGTCAGTGGATGTGGCCCATCAATTTTGATGAAAAGCTAATAAGATCTTAGTTGATATCCTTACTTATTTCTTCACTTTATTCAGGACTGCCTGGAGTTCTGTGGGTTCTGCCAGATTCATACATTGATGTTAAAAACAAGGACTATGGAGGTGATTTATTCATTTGCTTTCTTTTCCTCTTCGAAATAATCTCCATCAATGTGATCTCAGACCTGGGCTGTTGATTCCTTGTAGGTGACAAATATGTCAATGGGGAAATTATTCCTTGCCAGTACCCTACTTACCAACCAAAGCAGAATAATAGGCGATCATCTTCTAAATATGAGAGTAAGAGGTACGTAAGACAGAAGGATGGACCTCCTCCTGAACGCAGAAAGTAACAAGAGGCAGCTTCTTCAGAATCATCAACTTCTGGATGAGCTATTCCAAATTTCAACAACTACTGTATGTCCCATTTCCCTTACTTTATGATTAAGCAATATGATAGACACGGATTTAAAGAAACACTTCATTGTTGTAATATATTTTCAAGCTTGTACATGTTTGGGGATCTTAACATACTTGTTATTCATCTAATTTAGTGTGGGCTAAAGAGCAATATCATTGCGTTTTAATTGTTAATTTAGGAAAGAGACTGTAGGAAGCAAAAAATGGGAAGGACTCCTTTTAGGATAATAGAAAGTATAGTATACACTTCTTTCTTGCAGATACTGTTTAGTATCCACATTTGTAAGGTTTTGCATGCATTTTAAGGTGTTCCTTTTTGCAGGTTGGTAATCCGAAGTCTTGAGAAAGAATTGCCTTGTTGGAAATGCCTAGTATATGCCAATCTTTAGCAATGGGTTTTTTTTGACAGCAAAATAGGTAAAAGGTTAGAGTCCGCTCTTCATCAGTGCCTTCGATTGTGCTCATCATTTCTGGCACTGTCTATTTAGTTTTGCTAGGATGAGTTAGAACCAGTGTATCAGTATGTAATATGGAACATAGTGACATGGTGATCTTACAATTAAGTTGACTTTTATTCGGGTTCTCAATGATTTTTAGATTATTCAGCTTGAACTTAAAAGAAATATCGGGCTGAGTTGCTATGAAAGCAGACTATGTCTTGGAAGCCTATTTTTGTCACAGGAGTTTCTGTTCTTCTTTAGAATGCTATTCATAGTGCAACAGATGTAAAAGCTTAACAAAAGCTTCATTGCAACACTTGTCAATCCCCATCTTGAAGCTAAAGGAGCGAAACTACGGCCTGTCTATCATTGGCACTTTCTAATGCTTTTGGTGGCAATTATGTTCGCTTTGCGATTTTGAATAAAAAATTCGTAAGATCATTGAGTATATCGTAGTACTCCCTACGATGTATTTTGGTACGGAGGAGGGAGTAGAATGTTAGAAAGCGAATTTAAAAACATTTGAATCGTGTATGCGAAGTCAACAAGCATTGGAATAGAGTATGCAAAGTCAACACGAAAAATGAAATACAAAAGGAAACAATGAAACGAGGAAAGTAGCTTTCGAAAAAAAAAAAAAAGTGGACTCTTCCCTCTTTATTTACATTGAAGAAGAATAAAGTTGAATTCATTGAAAATTTTCATGATCTCCATGAGATTTCGTGTATCCAACTAGTACATCCTCAAAAATTTTGATCCAGAAGAATTAAAAAGTTCCTACTTATTAAAAAGGGTTGCTTTCACTTTTCACAGAGAGAATTCAGTATAAGGAAAATACTTAATATATCGCATAATGTAAAATCAATCGACGTGCATTGAAGACTTGTACATTACACCAATGTATAAGTTTGTAATACATATCGATTGATTTTGCGATACATAGGTGCGGTCTACCTAGCGTCTCTCTTTCAGTATAATTCTAGTTCATGTTTTGCTTCAATTTTCAACAAAGAATTCAATTTTACGTTGTATGTTTTACACTGTAAAAAACCAAAAGATAAGAACCAATTTTGAAGGTAGGCTGAGGATCCGATCAACGTTCCATGTGCGAATGAAAAAGGTGTTAATTGTGACTTCAATCATACGAAAATTTGACATTTTCGTCCTATGTGTTTTTGCACTAAATGCGATAACTCCTCCATACCCCCCCCCCCCTCCTTGTCCTTGGGTGGGGTTGTCCTGTTGCATGCTATATATGGTTAGCTAACTGGAAATGTCTCTTTCTTTTCCAACAAATTCTTGTAGCTGCATCATCCTTCCCCACTTTTGCCCCGGATAAGCATCAAGTGATTGAAACTTCAACATCCTCTACAAATAAAATCATGTGTTCTTCACCCTCTTTCTGCTTGCTAAACCACCATTTTTTCCCCCTCTTCCTTGATGCTTTACAAATCATGGGTGCTTGATCCGAATTATCTCCATTCTCCTCTACAAAACGATACCCGTGCAGTCCGTTATGTCCGAGGATTCGACAAGGGTAAAGTCGAGCAGAGAGTGACTGATCTATCTATCTATCGACCGAGCAGCAATGGCTTACTATGATTCTGGTTCTTACGATGACGAAATTGGTGAGTACCATTGGGCTCCTTTTAGCAATGCTAGTTATGATGTTGTTCCTTATCAAGCTTCAATAACTTGCTCTGATTTTGATTCTTATGAGCCTCAAGCCATAGAGTATTGTCCTACTACTTATGGTGTTCACACTGATTTGGAGTTTGATGCCCCTAAGCCCATAGACTATTATACTGCTCACCATGGCGATCCTTATGTTTCATACTATACTCATTTTGATGTTAATTATTCCACCTACACTTTTAGTGAGCCTAAATTAATCACTTGTGAGCCGATTCCTTGTGATAAAGGTTATGTTTTGTCTGAGACACGGTACTTGATCTCGTACTCCACTAAAGACTCTGGGTTTGATGATGATACCGAGTTTGAAGAGTATGATTCAACCCCTTATGATGGTGGATATGATCTAACTCTCACATATGGAACGGCCCTGCCGCCCTCCGATGAAATTTGCTATCCTCGTTCTACGCCAGAGCCTAGTGGTCTGCCCCCGGAAAACATTTCCCTGGCGATCATTCCCTCGGCTGACGTGGGAAAGAGGGATGTTGTTGATTCCAACAATCCTAGTGATGAAAAGGAGAAAGTTGATGTGGGTGATCCGGAAATTCCTCGAAACAGAATCGATGATGGTAAGCAAGGGGATAACGATATGTCAACAATCATTGTGAAGGAAAGTGACCATGGAAGCGATTTTGAGGAGCCATTGGACATGAAGGTGGATAAGGAAGATGGAGAGAGGGAATATACTTATTTGGATTACGCATATGATTATCCATGGTCCATATACGATTATGGGAACGGGAAGCAAGTGAACGAAGCTACTCCGTACGAGTACAATGCAGATACAGTGGATCTTTGTGAAAGTATATTCGGGCATTGGCCATGTTTGACTAGGAGGCAAGAGAGAATCAAAAGAAATGAAGATGCTGCCACTATTGCCAATGGAAAGAGAAACAGCAACCCATGGGAAGGAACTGCAAATTATCTTTTTGGAGATCCATTGGGGTACGGAAACTCCAATTATCGTTGCGAAAATTATTATCAGCAGCAGCCTTGTGTTGTGAAAGAGGAGTGCTATGATGAGAATTCATGGATCCATAACTTGAACATATTCTGAAATTTTAGTTGGTCTTGCATAGTTACCTGCCACTCTGCTTTGGCCCATTCAGGCATTAATAATATTGGAAGGTACAATTTAACACATTTCAGTATAAAAGTTAATTTTCCCTGCTAGAATGTGATTTCTGGCTTTTACCGAAAGTTTTGTTCTCGTAACACATTGAATCTATTGCGTAACATGTTGAATCTATCTATTTCATATCGAATCTTCCAACTCATACACATGTACGTGCGCACACACACACATACACACACGCGCGTGCACGTTCTCTTTATCACCCGAAAATTCAAATATACTCAAGCGCACAGCTCAGTTAAGGGTCTGCCTAGCCTATTTGGTTCTAGACTGGTGGTATCTTACACATACCAGTGAGAAACCTCCAAAAGACTATTTACAGAAGATCTACACCTAAAGCGAGTATCAATCTAGGCCGCCCTCATGAGTGAAGGACTAAATGCCTCCGGTATGAGCTAAATGTTGTGGACCATGGAGCCATGGAATGGAATGGACCAACAAAAGACTCCTGGGTCCAACTGTTAAGCTGTGGAGAGTAGATTTTCATGTGTTATTATACGTCACAAAATCACGAAGCTGCTGCATCAAAGACACGGATGCAGGAGATAGATATTTGAGATGGAGATAAAAGGTCGCGTCTAATTTCTGACCAACAGTAAGGCGTATTAAACAGCAAGGCATTAGCAATTTTCTATAGATGAGAAAGATCATCTTGGTCTTGTGCAGAAAGCTATCATTCTAAAACCTGAACTCTGATCAGAGGTAGCATCAAAGAGATATACCCTCAAGAATCACAAAATATTGCTCATGAAGACTATTTATTGATCTCTTGTTTTGAGCCCTATAGCCTGAAATCCCAGAAAAACACGTACGTACAGCTAAAAATGGCACGCCCAGCTTCTCGGATGACCTGGTTTTGATGTAGCAGAAGAATGATACATTGCATCCTTCATATTTCCCACAACCAAGCTACAAATTCAATGAAAATGTCGAGTTACGGACTGTCGTATAGAAAATGGGTATTGGTAGTCACCTTAGCGAGAAGGGGGCATTTTGGGACAAAACACTTCGAACATTGAACTGTGCCTAAAGTGTTCCGTAAAATAATGTTTTTACCATTATGGTCACCTCTCGAACCATATACTCCTTGCGACATGATAATTAGCCATATACTCCTTCTGTGCTGGGCCCAGTTCATTGTTCAAGCGGCAAAGCCCACTGATCATCCTCCTCAGCCTAGTTAGACAACATCTTCAAACCAAACAAATAATCTCAGATCACTCGTTTATATCTTTCTCCATAATTGTCAGCAAAACAAGTTTATCAAACAATCCACAAACAAGGATCAGACCTCGTATTGGAATGGAGAGTAATCCTCATATTATGATGATCAGAGATTCAGAGAATGCCGGTAAACCAAAAGAGTGAAATGGAGGCGCGCCATTGATATATTAAACGACAACCTTTGCAGTGAGCTGTTTGGCTAGCAAGATTAACGTAATTTGGGCGGGGAAAATGCAAAAGAATTCTAAAGCAATTAGAAACTAGAGAAGAGCGAAAGGATAGGTGTGTTGAAGATAAACATGAATTTAGTCAATTTAATTTAGCATAGGTTCTGTCTTAATTCATGCATCTTTTTTCGCCCGTTCATTATAGCCAAGTATTCATGAATCAGCATTTAGTTAGGGGGGGGGGTGTACTAATCGTGTAGGGAGTCCTATAAATAGCCATGTAATTTGAGTTTTAAAGTAGAGCAAGCGCAGTGAGTTCTGATCAATAGAAGTTCCCCTCTTCTTGCTTCTCAATTTATCTCCTTCTCACCGCAGTGAGTTCTGATCAATAGAAGTTCCCCTCTTCTTGCTTCTCAATTTATCTCCTTCTCACAAGTCCATACAAGGGTGGAGTGAATAGAAATCGAGCGGGAGAAGTGGTGTGTGCTTTTGCTAACAACTATGGGCAAGGGTCTAATATGGAAGCGGAAGTGCAAGCTTTAAAAGATGGTATGCTATTGCTTCGCCGATTACACCTCCGGTTAGTAGCGGTGGAGACAGATTCTAAGATTGCGGTAGAGTTTTTAATAGGCTCAAATTCTTTTCCTTGGAAATGCCATTACCATTTACGTCATTGCAAAAATTAACTTGGTTCTTGGCCGATTTACCATTGCTTCCGGAAAGGAAATTAAGTTGCTGATAGGTTAGCGGACTTCGCACATGGAGTTTCGAGCATTGCCTACTTCTAGAATAGTATGGAGTTACCAGTACAGGTCAGAGGAGCATTAAAGAATGATCGACATGGTTTATATACTTTTAGGAAGTA
>JAOTQG010076170.1:0-14038 GCA_025631175.1 Iris virginica
TGAACAAACTCTGAAACAGTCATAGAACCTTGAACCGGATGCTTAAGACTAGCCCGTATTTGCTTAACATGTGCCCGAGAAGAACTACCATAGGTCGTTTCAAGAGTGGTCCAAATATCACGAGAAGTTTCGGACATATTCAAAAGGGAAGAAACATTAGGGCTTACCGTACCAAGAAGAAAGGAAACGATCAACTGGTCCTGACGAAACCAGGCATCACTCTTCGGATTGATGATTTCGGTACCATTGTGAATTACACGAGCAGGTGGCCGAGTGAACGAACCGTCAACATACTTTAGAAGGTCATAACCACGAAGTGTAGCCTGTATTTGTTTTCGCCATGGAAGATACGTAGTAGAAGTTAGCTTCTGGATAGAATGACTATGCGCAGAGATAGCAATTAGGGACTTTTCCGGTGCTGCCGGATTCGGGATGAAAGGCGGCGTATCATCACCGGTTTGAGGTTCGATGTCAGGCATGGCGCAGTTGACGGACAGCCCTTAAGGAAGATGGCAGCAGCGGCTGGATAGGGCTAGGGTTTGGGAAGGATCGAAAAAAGCTTCTGATACCATGTTATAATTATGAGAACACGTGATTTATTGAGAGACCTTATAGAGTATTTATATAGTACAATCAAAGGATAAACTAGACATTGCATACTAACTAAATATTTCCTATATTATAGCATTGGATCAAATTCAAGCCTTGTCATAGGGTTTGAAGGGAGATGGCCAAACAGGAAGCTGTTCGCAGTGAAAACCATTATGGAATTTGTGTTGCTCCTTCATGAACTACAACAATTGGTACCAGTCAGAAAGAAATTAGAAAATAGAACTCAATGATTGGAAGTCTATGCTTCTGTGGTATTTAAGAAATGTTTGCTATGAAAGCAGACATAGTAAGCATAAGAAAGAGTGTGTTTGGACTTAGAGCCCCCCCTCTCTCTCCTCTTTCCTGTCACATTGATTCTGTTAACCTCTTGCTCTCTAATAATTTCGTGCCACATCAGCAAAATATTACTATTTACAGGTTTTTATTCTTTCTTGGGCCACCACTTTCTATCTCTGTCTCTCTTACTTTATCCTACTAATTATAACACCACCCCAATAACAGCAAGCATAACTTTAAGTCCGAAAAGACCCTTGGCAATTCAAGACTCTCCTATTCCTCGTGTAAGCAGCCCTTTCTGGATTTAGAGGAGCACAGAGTACTATTTTGGAGTATTGTAGTGAGTCCCCTGCTGTTTACTTAGATTCAGCTACAGCGACCAGATATCGGGTCTCTATCTGCCTAAATTTAAGATTTTACTTCAAATGTACCGTAAAACAGCCAGAACCACACTCGTGTCTTGTCAACACATCCTTTGGCAAAATAAAGGGTCAAGGTCTATGTTACCGGGATCCTTCAAATTTGCCAAAGTACCCGTGTCCGCACTTCACTAATGGGTGTGCGTGTGGCTGTTTTACACCACATTTGATGTAAAATTCTACAATTTAGGAGGATCTGCACCCGTATCCGCACCCATGCCGGGTCCGAGCTGAGTCCAGGTAACATAGTTCAAGGTAACATAGATTCACTTTGTTTTGTTCCTTTTGGAGTCATGATGGTTAGGATTGGATTTCAATTCTCACTTTGTGGTTTCCTTGCAATCTTTCTGGAGTAGTTCCTCCCCTATTGAAAATCCTTTTTCTTTTGCTATTTTGATGCGTGCAATATTTGCTATATCAACTTCAATGTCTTAAATGCTAAGAGATTCTATTGCAATGATTATTCCTCATTTCTAGGCTTAACAATTGATCATTACAGGCTGAGTTTAAGAGAATCACTTCACCCCTAAAGTACCAGACAAGGTGTGTAGCTGCCTTTCCTGATCAGCAAGGTTTTCTTGTAAGTTTCAATTTCATCGTGTCAAGTTACTATTGCTATTGTGGTTAGGAAATGGCATTATTTGAATAAAGTTTGCGGATAACTTGTAGTCATCATGTAACCCAGACTAAGGGTCACTAAACTGTATTATTCTAGATGATATAATCATCAGAATCATGAGATAAACTGGAACTACTGGCTGGGATAATAAGTTGTCGGTGTTCACTTGGCTACAACTGAGAAATGAGGTTGGTGGCTTGGTGCTTGATAAGTAACCAACCCATGTAAAAGTTTAAGCTGTTAGAGGGAGACACATTAATGCATATATCAAGCTTAACACTCCGTCTCACATGCATACGTGGAGAGGTTCAAATGTGCCAATATATGCACTTAGATAGGGCCAAGACATACCATTTGAAAATTTTTATAGGATAAATGCAAGCGGGAAGACTTGGACCCTTGTCCTTGCCAAACCTAAAGCTCTGATGCCATAATATGTAAATAGCCCATCTAAAAGCTTAACTTGGTAGAGGGAGGCACATTAATATATATTAAGCTTTAACGGTGCTTTAGAACATTATTCAGTATATTCGTCACTTCTCACAGCCTGCTGCATCGGATCACATTTGTGGCTTTAATTCTAAAATAATGAGAACATATTATGGCTCTTTAGTTCGCAGTGCCGAGTTTTAGCGAAAACTTTTCCTTTGTTTTGCTTTCATTTGGTTTTGTAGAAACCGGAGATGGTGCATCTTTTCCTAGTTTATTCTTTATACAATTTGGGAGGATCAGTTGGTCATGTCTTTGGTTTCAACGTGACTGTTTGGTTTCTTTCACTGTTTTCAGCCTTTTATGTGGCCTTAATTTTCTCTCTTTTTTCTTACTCTAGTCCTAAGAACAATACCGGTCTTCATTTTACTGTATTTGATAGTAATCAATGAACTTTGTTTTTGATGTATGATTGTTACACCTCTACTCTAACGTAGGATTTATATGTAATTGTTCCTTACTGCAGTTGTGTGATTCTCTTATCATTTTTATGTATACTTATTAATCTATATGCTTAAAATAATCTTGCTAACTAATGATTGAAATGACATTCAGATCTTACAACCTGCTATAAAAGAAATTAAAAACTTTCCAAAATAAGACTCCTCCGTAAAGTAGGCGCACCTGGTGCTGGTCTTTGCGTGTATGTTGCTGCTGGCTAGAAAATCGTGAGAAGTGTCCTTGTAAAAAGAATAAAGTGTAATGTGGATTAATTCCACTTAGTGGCTTTCGATGTAATTAATGGATTGTTAAATTCCATCTGTTGGCATGACTTAGTTGATACTTGGAGCAACCTTGTTAAATTCCATCTGTTGGCATGACTTAGTTGATACTTGGAGCAACCTCTGCAGACTTTTGTTCTTACTGAATAACTTCCTTTTGGCTAATTAGATCAATCATAAGTCAGAAGACTTTGCAATGTTAAAGGGACAGGCTGGAGTTGAGTTTTTTTTTTTTGCAAGGCTTACTTTCTTATGGAAATTATAAGCGAATAGTTAAGCAGAGAGCATAATTCTATAAATTGCCGATTCTTGGAGTTTTGTTACTTCAGCAATTCTGAAAATTGGGTTAAGCTGAAAGTGCCGTTTTTACTGAAACTAACATTCTGAGCTATTCACCCGTAGTACTTGCATGCGTATTGCTTGTTTTATAGCTTGGTCGGGGTTGGTTCAGGCCAACATTGATCAAGTTTGGGGGTCTATGTAGTGTCAAGGATGCTAAAGGAAGACCATGATTGTTCATCTTTTTGGCAAACGAATGCAAACTAAAACAGATCCATGATATTATATGGCTTTTGCTGGTAATCTGATACTACGTGACGTTCTTCAGTGTTTTTGTTGCAGTAAGCTAAAATGTTTGTACATGCTGTCAAACGTGTCCTTTTGGCTTGTATCGTATATCTCTGTATTGGTCTACTGCTATATACTACAGTTTAATTTCCTGCCCCTTGCTGACTACTGTATTGATTTCAGTATTGACTATCAAATTTTTAATAATTTGAAAGATGCTTTTCTAATTTTGTATATTTGACGTGGATAAATTTTCAGGATTTGCTTTTGTTTCTTGGTTTTTGACTAGAAGTTACTTTTACCCATTTTTGTTCTTGTTGCGTTTTTCTGGTTGGATGAATATATTAAATATCAATTTTATAATTTGGACATTGCTCTGTTGTAGGTTGGATCAATTGAAGGAAGGGTTGGTGTACATCATCTTGATGACAGCCAACAAAGTAAAAATTTTACTTTTAAATGCCACAGAGAGGGTAATGACATATACTCGGTCAACTCACTGAACTTTCATCCTGTAAGATCTTTACTCTGTAACATTCTCTCTTTCGCATACAGACAGTGTTGTTGCTAATCTTTTGGTTATATTTATATTACTAAAGCTCAAATATGAAGGTTTTCTATGATCGAGTATTTTAGCCGAGATAGTGTTTTTGTCCGTGCACCAGCTGAGTTAGTTTTAGTAGATTAGTTAATTAATTTATTTTGACATTATTTTCATTCAGCTTACATCAGCTCTTGTAGAAAATTTGTATTATAAGATCAACTTGTATTACTATTCATTGAAAGTGACCTTATGAATAGTGAAAAAGTTGTTTATCTCAATCATTCAATTATTTGCATCTAATGGTGGAAAAGTATGTGTGGGATTGTGTGTTGTGGGTGAGAGAGAAGTGTGAAGAGTGTATGTGGTGTTGTCTAGGTGAGAAAATGTGCGAAGACTAAGAGTGTGTGTGGGGTTGTGTGTGGAGTTGTGTTATGTGTGGGTGAGAGAGAATGTGTAAAGAATGTATTTCTTAAATGATTCTAATTAACTAATTTTATATTATTTAAATTACTAAAAATTATAATTAATAATTTATTATTTTTTAAAATATTAGTAATATTTTTCAATATAAATTTTAATTAAGTTATTATTATTATTATTTTAAATATTTTCTAATTTTTGATAAATGATATATTACTTAAATTTAAAGATATTTAATTAGAATATTATTTTGATACATTTTGTAGTGGAAAATATAGGATGGTGGCGGTCTTTGATAATCATTATAAGCACTCGTAGTTTATTAATACACAATAATATCATACAAAATTGCACTCGTAAAAAAGAATGTTGAGGTATTAGTATTGCCTCTTCTGATTTATTTAGAATCATTAGCGATCCTTTTGGTAATATGCTTTGTTTTGGTGAGAAAAATTATGATTAGATGTGATATATCTGAAGGACATCAAATTTCGACCTTCACTTCTACCTGTGGTCTATCTAATCTTTATTCTGATAAGTAGTGGTGGCTGGATATTGTTTCTTCTCTCCACAGTTCCTTTTGTAGCAATAAATTAAGAGATTGAAATGGACCTTGAACCGTGGTGGGCAGTTTTATATACTTTCTGTGTTGATGAAAATAGTGTGGTATTTTTGTGTGCCCAATAAGGTAAAATTTTGAGAGCGGCATTAAGGTTGCCCATAAAAGTTTGTGCCGTCATGTTTTAGTGGATCGATCTTTTATCATGCTAGTGTGCAAGTAAACCATGCTTTCTACTTGCTGGAAAGGCTAGATGTCTTTTTCTAGCTTTCTGGGCCCAGTCTTGTTAAGCATCCATAATGTTCTCCATATGAATGATGAGGTTATTTACATTTTCCGGCTTTCTCAACAAATCTGTTTTGTTGGTTCAGGTGCACCACACTTTTGCAACAGCGGGATCTGACGGTGCTTATAACTTTTGGGACAAAGATAGTAAACAAAGACTAAAGGTATCTCAAGTCTCTTCCTTTGGTTGATCAGCTGCTTGGAATTTTTTTGTGTACTTTGATGGTAGCACTTCATTTTAAATTGGCTGTTTGTTATGCATAATCTGTATAAACTTAACATGCGATTTTGAAGATAATTTTAATGGAATGATCAGGTATTGTGCTTGGTAGTAGGTTAAATTTTTTTCTTTCCGTTTGTAATTATTTTTGATCTTATGTGTATCCAGGCCATGCTAAGGTGCAGTCAGCCTATACCTTGCAGTGCTTTCAACAATGATGGCTCAATATATGCATATGCGGTATGGCTTCTTTGATGTGTAACTGACTGCGGGCAGTTCCTTGCTCTCTCTCTCTCTCGCTCTCTCTCTCTCTCTCTACACACACACAGGACGAGAACTAATTTGAAAACGGATGCTCTCTTCTATATACGTTGACGAAAGTTTTCACTATTGAGATCGTTGTGTACACAACACAAGCACACGTCTTAATAGTACTGGCATTTGGATGCCTTTCTCACACGGTTGCCAAAGTCTTTTCATGATTCCTTTAGAGGGTGTGCAAGTCTGACTTGAATCTTGCAAGCCTCTTTGCAAGATTGATCTATAACTGAAGCTTTGACTATCAATTGTGTGCTTGCTCAGGTGTGCTATGATTGGAGTAAAGGGGCAGAGAATCATAATCCATCACAAGCAAAGACCAATATTTTTCTACACTTGCCACAGGTGCTTTTCATTTACTAATTCTTGTTCTTATGCACTTATCTTTTTTGTTTTAGCAAACATTATTAAGTATGCTTTGCTTTACTGTGGCTGTGGCTGTGGTTGTATGACGGGCATGTGGTGCAGGAGTCTGAGGTTAAAGGCAAACCACGTCTTGGTACGGGGAGAAAGTGAAGTTGCTGTATACCGAACCATAGTCAATTTTGTAAATGGAAGACATTAGCTTCTTCCTTACTAGTGATGTTTGAAAGGGATTCACTCTGTGAACAAAAGAGTCGGCAAAAATGCTTTGGTTTCTTGAGTCCATTTCTAGTGACCGTGTTTTATTCCCGTCTTCTATTCACGTTATGGTATAGTTTTAATCTTATTTTTCAAGTGTTATAATTTGTTGTAGCCTCCTTGCTAGTTAAAAATTCTTAAAAAGTTTGCCAAGATACTCTTTTGCCATTTTGGGAGGAACACTGCTTCTTTTGTTGCACATTTTAGCATTCATAAAGGTTTCCTTCGTTTTGCCTCATAATTCACATCAAATATAGGCCAACGTAAAGACGGTAGTGTTGGTCTCTCTCTGTATACGCCTTAACGGGCCTGAAACGTTGTTACATGTGACTGAGGGCGAATATGCATGTAGAGACTATTTTGCAAATGCTAGTCAAGTAACTATCTAATATTCGTAACAATCAGTAACTTTACAATCGTTTGATCTTTTTTCAGGTTTCAAAATGACCGTAAAAGAAAGATTTTGCCACCAACCTTTGTGTACATGAGTAAATGGAACAGGGTTGTAAATGACTTGAAAATAACACATGTATTTATTGCAACACTTTTTTTTTGTTATCTGGTTACATAAAAATAAAGTACACTGGTGCCAGGTGAGCCATTGCTGGCTCGCACTCGGACTCTTTTTAATCCCACTTCAACCTATAGACATATTACAACATCGACCAAAACTCTCGACACATATGAACTGGATTTCTAAGGAATACAAAAAAAGGAGAAAACAAAAAGGAGAGACGAGTATCATATGCACAAAGATGATTAATATGAATTTCAATACGAGGAGGGGTCTCCAAGGCAAGGGGCTTCTATATAAAGACCAAAAAAAAATTGAAGGATCATCTAGGGCCCGTCAGTTCCTCGGGGTGAAGATTGGCAATGGAGTCGGCAATAATCCAGTCAGTATTAGGGTGGTTGTAAGGGTTGTTATTATTAAACTCCTGTCGGAACATCTCCTCCTTCTGCCACTCCTCCCATCTCTCAGCTAAGCCATCACCTTCAAGCATCCTGACTACTTCTGACATCTTGGGTCGTTCCATTGGGGAACCTTGTGTACAGAGTAGAGCTACCTGGATTAGTTGCTCCACCTCTTCATCAATATAATTACCTTGCATATCTGCATCAACCAGTGTTTCCAGCTTCTTTTCTTTCAGAAGTCCTTTCACCTGAAACAGATGGGGTAAACATACATCGACTCTTTTAATGTAGTGAGTGGTACAAGTGATGCATGAGGAACAATATGCAAGTGATTTGAAGAGGAAGAGATGAGATGTATTTTTGTAATTTGCAGATCAGAACCATTCACCAAAACAGTTATTAAATGACCATACCCTTTTCTCAAAAATTACCATTCTTCAAATTTCTCATTTTGAAAAGCCTGTAGGGAAAAGAAGAAAAACAAATGTAGGAGGCCCGTTTTACCCACATTTAACCTACACTCTATTTTATTCCTTTTTGGCCTTGAGGGGCGGCGGGAAGGATTTGAACCTGAGACCTAACAACTTGTGAAGCCCCCAGTTCTACTATGCCACCCCTCAGGGTTTACGTTTACCCTACACTAACTAAGCAGAGACCTTCCGTATCTTCAACTTTTTTTCTCTGAGCACAAAGTCTGCTAGTCAAGAGAATTAAGGTATTTCAAGGGATTGTTTACTTGCTCCTGCTCCTAAATCCTTTTCACTAATACCCCATTTGAGGTTTTTACCAACATTAACTCATCAAACTTGTGCAATGCTGTCCATACTTTTTTAGGTTAGGACAGTCTCATCATTCAAGCAATTTCCCCGTCCATGAGTTAATCACCCGAGAATGCATCCAGTCAGCATATAGCGAATGAAAAAATGCGTTCATCCTGGTCTCTCCCTCAATCAAAATGTCAATTTATCCCTATTCGTTCGGACAAAGTTCCACGGTCATTTCACGCCCCTCTACTGAGAGGTGCACCATGTTAATAGGAATCAGCAAAGACCTTGTACACGTCCTTGAGGTCAACATTCGTGGCAATCATTGCGAATTGCTCCCGAGAGCATGGAATGGCTTTGTTCTTAACGTCTTGGTCTTGTTTAATAGATGTTGACTGCCGTTTTTCCCCGTCCGAGAATCTCCATCTGCTCTAGGTAGGGGACCTAGAATCCTTATGTCAGGTTGGTTGTTCAAAAAACTCTCTTTACCCTCATCTTCATCTTTTTCAAAGCCCAGCAAGGCAACGAAAAGTAGAGAAAATACGACACGCCCTCTTCCCAAAATTTCAAAATAAATGTCCATTCATAAGAAAATTGTCCATGTGTCCATTTTCTATTGAATTTGAAGTAACTAAATTCACCTTAGCCACTCATCATGTTCACTAGGCCACTTTCAATGCTATGATAGTGATACACCATTAAGGGTTACATGTTAACGTGACACTAATATGGTCCACGTGATTTGATGTGTTTGCTTATGACTTTACTTGATCAAAAAAAAAAAAAAAAAAAAACTAAAAATATGAATAAATTGCAAAGACAAAAATTGCTTACCCAATCAAGTAACATGACATCATCATCATTGGCAAGTCGAGCAAGATCAAAGGCCCTCTGTCCAGTAATGAGCTCCAGAAGCATCACACCATACCCAAAAACATCTGTTTTCTCTGACGACTTCCCAGTGGAGAGGTACTCAGGAGCAATATGTCCAATTGTGCCACGTACAGCAGTGGTAACATGAGTATCCTTGTAGTCCATCAGTTTAGCCAGCCCAAAGTCTCCTACGACTGCTTCAAACTCCTCATCCAACAATATGTTCGCAGCTTTAACGTCACGGTGAATAATCTTAGGGTCACAATGATCATGCAAGTACGCTAGGCCCCTTGCAGATCCCAGTGCAATTCTCTTCCTAATTGGCCAATCAAGCGCAGACTGAGATTCAGGTCGATCTACAATAAGGTGTCAATCAGTTGGTGCAAAGTCAGTATAGCAGCTGGCAAGTAGGAAACAGCACCGAAATTTCATTTTTGCAAGTCTTAACATTGTTTACTTTAATGGTGTAACATATATAACCAGAGACAGACAACAAAAATGGACAATAAATAAAAATACTATTTCATCCATCACAAAATGAGTATCGAACTTTGTTCATAATCTTGATAACTTTCGACACTTAGCTTCGGGATGGAGGGAGTAAAGTAAAATTACCTCTTAAACAAGATGCAACACTTCCATTAGCCATATAGGGATAAACCAGCAACCGTTCTGTTGGTGTCATGCAAAACCCTCTCAAGCGGAGTAGATTTCGATGCACAGCCATACTGATCATTTCTACTTCAGTTTGGAACTGCAATTCCCCACCTTGAGTACGCTCCTCTTTGAGTCTTTTCACAGCGACTAGTGTACCATCAGCAAGGCGTCCTTTATAAACCTTACCGAATCCACCTCTGCCCAGAATATTTTTGTTGCTAAAATTATCGGTTGCAACTTGTAGCTCACGCAGAGAAAACCTCTTCAATTGTCCTAGATGAACCTCTGGATCCTCTTCAGCTGCAAGGAGAAAGAAGAAATAAGTGAAGGTTTCACACTGAATCCATTTGACACAACTTTGACAGTCAGAAAATGACACGAGAAATTTAAAAAAAAAAATGTAACTGGGGGAAAAATAGAACTGAAATATATTGTCAAGATCACTTGCAGATTTTGCATCTAATTTATAAGGCTTTTCATCCTCTCTCTCTCTCTCTCTCTCTCTCTCTAAACGCTTAAAGTTTAAACATTATCATTAAAAAAAAAAGGACGAAGAAGAAGAAGAAACCCCCCAAAAAAGTATCTCAAGGCGCAAGTTTTCTAAACAAGATGAAAACTGTTATTTGATGAATAACCAAAATGTCCCAATTTCAGCATTCATCAAGAACACTGATCTTTCAAAATTTTCATTAACCAAGACAGACGAAGCTTAAAAAATGAGCTACCCTGCATGTTTATATGTTTTTGGATTTTTGAGCTGAAATTTCAAATCTGTCTCCTACAAGTGGCTGTACCAAAAATAACATGATGTACTCTTGAAATAATCTGTCCTGAAACGTCGTATACTGATGTACTCTTGAAATAATCTGTCCTGGAACGTCAAATACACACTACAAAGACAAGCTTAGGCAATTGTTCATAAGATCCACTAACCAGGTACATCAAAGAAATGATCTGCTGGCTTCCTACGTCGCCACCAAGCAAGTGCGATTGCAGGACCAGCAAACAGGAGGGCAGCACCAGCAGCAACTCCTCCAGCAATAGCGCCAGTGGCACTGTTGGCCGCTGATATGACATCATATAAAAGTAGAGTAAGATGAAGTTACAATCCATTATGTTAACAACATTACAACCAGGAAACTGGCCAAGTCTAAGGGCAAACAAGAGTCGTCTCCACCCCAACCCTCAAAAGGAAAAAAAAAATGAAAGAACGAAAGAAAAGAAAAATCTAAACCAACCAGTCTAACCACTAACCATACTTGAGCAACAGTGCACCACCACAATCTGAGAAACTTTACGTGCCAATTGCCATTACAGGCCAGCGGACCATCTCGCTATCTGAGAAACTATACGTGCCATTATAGGCCAGCGGACCATCTCGCTTAATCCTTCAGACTTCAGAGTTCCGACAGTGAAAAGACAATAGAGGATCACCCTAAATGAGAGTTTGCGCTCCACAAGCCATATTTCAGAAATGCAGCCCCCTATCTCCAACAATTGTCTCTACTTACCAGTTACCTCTATTTAAGATAATCTCCTCCAGTTATTTCGCTGATGACTAGCACAAGGCTTTTTTGGGTTAATATTACAATGTTTACCAATCATAATAGAGTACTTTTACATGATAATGATCTCCATGATTTGAATTACATAAATCATTTTTACAACATAATTTCCATGAAACATAAAAAGCTTTATTCAATTAAAATTTCTCTAAAGGTTTTAATGGAGATTTGAGCTTCTCTGAAGGTCAATTAGCATGTGGATGATGATTCCTTACATTTCTTGAAAGTTGAGAACAAATCTTCATACTCTAGGGAGAAGGGAGAACTATGCATGACCACCTCGAAAGTAGCCAGACAAGTGCATGTGTTGTTCCCCAGAATTTCGTGCATCCACAACTAGAGTAGGGATAAATTAAACTTCTATAACACCTTAATTAATGATCAGCGACTGTTAGCATTTGGGTAAGTTATAAAGGCCAGTGCACAAGGCTCCAGCTCATACAGGATCTTGGAAGATATAGACAGCTGTACTTCAGTAACGAGCGATCAGTCATTCAAATATATGTTTGATTTTACTCTTTGGTGTTAGGTAATGAGCTATCTGTAAATCACATATACCCCCTAATTCCCATGATCCCTTCACATGGTCCATATCAAAAATGAAGGGTCTACATGCATAAATATCAAATTGATATAAGGCAGATAATTGTTCCATTATAAGGGGGTAAGGTTTCCATCATGGATAGCATTTTTAATGTAGTTCATAGAGATGGAAATTTTATTCCCTAAGATAGAACAAAAATATGGCCAGCTTCAACTGAGAAATACACACATTGATCCTTAACTTTCAAAAAGGGACTATTCTCAGAACGAGCGTAGCATTTTTTCTTTCCATAAGCCTTGCTGTTCTGGATGGATTTGAATGAAGCTATGAGCTCTGTGCATGAGGATATCAACCTAACAAGGAGGAATGATTTTAAAGCTTGCGGATAAATCCCTTGCAAGGGGGGCAGTTCTTTACTCCTTAATCTTTCATCATTGTTGGAAGGCATTTCACCTTGCCTTAAACTGAATTCCCTTCTTCATAACTTTTTTTTTTCATAACTTGCTGACCAAAGGCTACAGTCCATTTTCAGTTCTAGTG
The DNA here is from genome assembly GCA_025631175.1 of Iris virginica. Taxonomy (NCBI): domain Eukaryota; kingdom Viridiplantae; phylum Streptophyta; class Magnoliopsida; order Asparagales; family Iridaceae; genus Iris; species Iris virginica. Next base: position 12,530 of record JAOTQG010076170.1, read on the forward strand.
TCATGGCTCTTTTTATGATTCTAGTGATCTATTCGGCTTTCCTAAAGGCTGAGTCTAGTTTCAAGGTTTCATCAGGCATCTAACTCAACTACACTCAGCTTCGGTCTCAATGACTCAACTACACAATCCTTTGCAGCCAATCCACGCGATCCTATGTCAAGCCACCACATTGGCCATCGTCTTTCATATCATTCCGTATTGCAGATGTCCATGTAAAGTTTTGTCTACCCCTAGCCCTACCTTGATTAAGATTGATATCATCACACTACCTAATTGGTGCACCAAGGGGATTACGTCGAATGTGCCCAGACTATCTTAGCGATTCTCTCTCATTTTTTTCTACTCTAGGAGCAACTTTTACCTTTTTTCGTATTTTTTAATTAGAAATCGTTCCTTTTCTCATTTTACCACCTATCCATCTTAGCATTCGCATTTCAACTATACACATCTTGTTAACATGGTCATTCTTAGTAGCCCAACACTACAACCATACAGTAGTACAAGCCTAATGGTTGTCCTTTAAATTTTTTCCCTTTATCTTCACTTGTATACGTTGGTATACGTCGTTCACATTACACTCTGATGCACTCTCTCCTATCACCCAGAAGGATTTTATTAGATGGTTATATATGGTTAACGTCCTCTCAAACCTCTCCATCTTGATTAATAATTGATCCTAGGTACCAAAGTTGTTGTATTCATGGTTTTTCTTTACAGTCAAACCAAACTTCCTCCTCATGTATACTCCATTTTAATTAAGGAAAATGCTAGACTCTTTCAATTATTGACTTTACTTCGCTTTGATGGGGGATAACGATAACTTCTGTAAGGGATTTTAAAATCATAGGTGGCTTAAAATATGCCTAAGCCCCTTCTCTCGCATGTGTTCTCCCCTACATCTACAATTATTCTCACTACTTGAAAATGGCTATACGTTTAAGATAGAAGGAATCAAAAGAAGACATGAAAGGAGCGGCGGAGAAGCAAACCGCTGAGCAAAAATGAACATTCAACGCAGCCATACTAGTTAGCAAATTACGATTCTTGATGCATCAAAAAAGCACAAGCATAATGGGATTGCAGTTAAATTATTATTGTGTTATTCCTACTACAGTAGAGATAAAATTTATTGTTATGTAGAATCAGGAGTATATAGGTAATAGGCAATTATAGTCCAAGTAGGATAATTGTTTTATCCTAGTCTACTTATATTATTAGGATCCAATTGCAATTTATATTACTTAGTCCTAGTGTTAGCAGCTGGGGTTAGGATTTCCTATTGTTATTATTATGAATTAATCCGAGTCCTGGTAGAGTTAGGATATCCTTTTGTCTTACACATATCAACGCAATCCCCCATTTATTAGTACATTAATTGATTATTGCTGAGTTTTAACCTTTGTGGGATTCTGCAATACTTGTTTCCTATGATGGTATCCTTCTTTATTTTCTTACCTGTTCCTATGTGCCATCGTTCTGTGAGCTTGCATAATCTGACGTACAACAGTT
>JAOTQG010076392.1:0-14031 GCA_025631175.1 Iris virginica
GAGAGAGAGAGAGAGAGAGAGAGAGAGAGCTTGGGTCGAAAACCCATTTTCGATCAATACCCAGATGTTGCCGGAGGGGGACGAAATCGGAGATGGAACCTGCAAAATCGAGATGGAACCCGTTCGATTTTCATCTTCTTCCGCCTGTGAGATCTGCACCTTCTATTTCTTTCCCAGCGAGATCTCCAGCATACGAGATCTGTTCGTTTTGGAGGAATCAATCTGGATTTTGGATGTGGAAGAAGAAGAAGAAAATCAGAAGCCATTCACACGACCGCCACTGAAATCGGAAGCCACCGTCGAATCGTTTGAAGGACGCATTCCTTCTCCTATGGCTGCCACAACCTCGATTTGTTTCTGGGAAGCCACCGTGGAAGAAGAAGAAGAAAATCAGAAGCCATTTTGTTTGTTTCCATAATTACCCTTCCAACTTCGGTCATGTGCCAAGCACATGTGACTTAACAGAATAAATTAACGGTTCACTAACAGCCGGATCAATTATGGCCGCATTTTGTCAAGTTTGGTCTATAATATTGATTGCTAAAGATCAGGGACCCCCCATAGAATCCGAAAAACTTCAGGGACCATTTATGAAGTTGTCCCTATTTTTTATATATTCATTACAACATGTAAATATTTAAAATATATTTGGTCAATAATTAATTAAGTTGACCAAAATGAGCCAAAATTGACAATTTGACACTCATGTTGGGACGGACAAAAGAAGGCTCTAGTCGGGACATGTAGACATAAATATTACCATCAGCCTAATGAACTTCAGCTAACACTCGTAATTAATAACATGGTCCTCTCACTCGCTAAGGATTGTGTGGCTAACGGCAATTTTTTATATTAGTTTTGTTTTGGTGGAGCAGGGGTGAGTGTTGCAAATTAAGTTCTGTGCATGAATGAAATTATTAGTCTCGAACCTCCCATGACTTCCCGAACTCCGTCAATGCTTCTGCAAGAGCCGCCTCGGCTTTATCCCATGTTTCTAGATCTCCAAGGTATTTTTCTGGCCTCTGTTAAGCATCACATGGGTTACCACAAAATAAATAAGAAGTTAAGATTTCCTTGAAAATAAATCAAGGTCAATGCAGAAAAAGGTAGGCCGTAGGCCAAAAATAATGAGATCTCAAAGTAAGAACAAAAGCTGTAAGATTTGCGAATATATAATCTCACAGCACTCTACAAATTTAGGACTTTAAAGAACATGTTGGATCTATCGCACAAGCAAGAACATTTTTGCGATTGTGAACAGGACCATTATCAGAAGCACCACAAGCAGACACCAACTTATATTGAGAACACAGGACCTTAAAATCAGAATTGTCCCACCATCAATAACAAATATACTCCAACCATAAGTGTAACTGATGAACAAACTACTAGCAACTATGAAAACTTTCATACCGTTGATAGCTTTAGATCAAAAGTGAAACCAAATATATCATAAGTGTAACTGATGAATTCTAGCACACTCTTGACTTCATCTTTGATCTGTATGAACCAAAATTAGGAGTTAACTAAACATCTAAGGAGGTTTCAGAATGAACTAGCTAAACATAAGCAAATTTTATCTCACCTGGGACTCCCTGCAGAAGATATGAGCATCATCCTATACAAAAAGTAAAATAAAAGTACTGTGAGAATAAAGTAACCAAATGCACACACTATAAAGCAAAAATAAACTTGAGGCGTCTATCAATGGCTATTTGCTTATTCATTTGTATTCTTTTTAGCTTAAAAGTTGTTCTATAATTTTGTGATTTGATCTGTGTGCTTTTACTGCTTTTATGTTTCAAGTAATTGGTGATCATTTATTGAAAATCCGTCAACTATTGGATCAATTAACACCTTTGCAGATTTACTGATGCCGTACTATTGGAAATTTGACATATTTTGAGTTTCTAGATGAACTTCAAGCCTTCAAAAGAAATGACGAGGACTTCAAGAGCTTTCCACTGAGAATTTGCATGCGCAAATCACAGTTCATTTGGTCCTCCAACCATCACCTCATAGCTGAGCGCCTGAGCGTAACAACAGGCGGCACTAAGGTAGTGTTTCAGAGAAAGAATTGAGGAGAACAGAACTCTAGGCGCTAAGACGCCAATACACGAGAATTAAGGAGCCCGGCTACTGTTTTTTAGGGTCTTTCCCCTGATTTTGTTTCAAACTGTCTTTGGACAACTTTTCGTGTAATACTATAAATAGAACCTCTTTCTACCAGTTTTAGACAGCCGTGAAACAGAGAATAATGAGGAGAGATTTTTTTGCAAACTTTTCCTTTGCAATATTATGAAGAACTGATTTAATTCACCCGTATAGGGAGTTGGAAGTACCTTTCACGGATTTTAATTCTTCCAATCAATTGAAATCCTTTGTTTTATTCAAATTGTGAGTATTATAGATGTATCTATAATTAGACGAATTGATTTTTTGATAAATTGAACGTCCAGAATCATAAGTCACAAATTTGCTCTAGTTTGAATAGTTAAATTCTCATCGGTCAATGACAGGACAAGATAAAATTTTGCTTCTTGCTTTTTGTTCGCTCGCGTGTACTCAATAGGTTTCTGATTATTCTCACAAAGATTAGAGGCACTAGATTGAAAATTGTGGCCAAAGCAACACAATCTAAGAACTAAACTAGTATTAGATTGATATAGGAAAAAGACAAAGAATTGAAGCGTTGGTACCATATTACTAGACTCCTTATTCTCAGCAAATATGTCTCATTAATTTAATCGCTTTTAGTTTTATTAGTTGATACATCCAAATCCACCATTAATTTTCTGCAGAATTATTTTCAAATAACTAAACTAAATTAAGGTAATACAAGTCCTCATGCGATTGACCCTTGTACTTTACACTTTGCTGTGGTGATACATACTCTTGCAAGGTTAACTTTTTATCCATTAGGCACCCCACTGTGATGGACTTTGAAAATCTAGAACTTATACAGTACATAGCAATTTTCAACCATGGGAATCATAAATCATTCCACGGGGATGCAGCTAGTTCTAGGACAATCATAACGTCAGCTTCCAGAAAGAAAGGCTGATAATTTACTTGCACAAAGGCACTGTGCAGATCATGACAGCATATTATATTGGTAATTATACTGTACTATTCCTTGGCCAACAACAGATATACCTGCTGGAATCTCCGGACACGTGTTAACCCAGTCAATGCACCACTAGCCTCGTTACGATGCAAGACTCCAAAATCGGCTAAGCGAAGGGGAAGTTCTGCAACACGGGAGACAAGTAGTTCAGCAGGTAAAACTTTCAAACCAGCAGCTCAGAAAAGGATAAAATGGATGAGAACTTGCAATCAGACTCATATGATCATATGCAAGACACATGCTACTCAACTGAACGGTGATACATTAACATACAGCCAAAAAAAAAACATTGTGATTCATGCACAAATTAAGATATTTTGTTTGGCAGATGGTTCTGATATAGGAAATATTAACACAAGCATGTACGCGGACCTACTTTGAAAAATATCCAGAGCGGCACCGACTTCCAAACTTACCAAGCTTCTAATAGTTCATGATAATAATGGCCCCTGTCTAGACACCCATGTATACTTCTCTCCGAACCACCTCCCGACACACACACACACACAGGCATCACTGCTAGCATTTGCTAATATTTCAGAACCATGGTCCCCAATACATCAGTACGCAGGATCTAATAAAGCATTTACAGATGCAACTAATTCATTCAAGACCGTAAACAGCTTGGATTATAGTACAAGTTGTTTCTCAGATATAAACATAGCAGTAGAAAGTGATGTTTAACATTCTTATCAAGTAAAAAGAAAACCTAAGATGAGAGACCAATGCAAAACACTTGCAATCAAAAATAAAACAGTGACTTAAATACTCACCTCTGTATGAACGAACTCTGTAATCGAATATCAAACAGTGCCCAGGGCAGTTCATTGGCTTAAGCCCAAACTCTTGCTTTTCTATCTGCACCAAAGACCACATTTCATTGCATACCGAAAAAGTAAATCGGCAAACTCAAATATGTACATAGCCCAAAGCAATGCATAATAGCTACTTATATTCGAAGGAACATGAAATGTTGTTGCACATACATGAGCAACAACTGCCAGAAGGGTAAACACGCATCTTAGCAATCTCAAATTACATTCTGGGTTTGTGCTATCTTCAATTTGCATCGGAATGTTTACCCAATTTTCAAGAAAACTCCTTTATGGTTTATTTCTTATAAAGAGCCCCCACATGGTTGTTAATTGATAAATGTCAAAAGCAAGACACTGCATTGGCGTTTTAAACAGCATTTGCTCCCTTATAATTATATTTTTCTTCAGGCTGCTTCCTTTATGCTGTTTTAATTATAATGAGCTCAAATCTAAATATAAAGGAAAGAAAATTAATGAATACAACATTTAAAAGAAATTAAAATAAGAAAATACTCATATGGGAGCAAATGTAATTAAAACCCAAATATATTCTCTTGGACACATAAACAATACTTCTGCTACATGCACTGCAGAATTTTACGGAGTTTTTGACAATTCTCCATTAGAAACAACCATTTGAGGTTCTTTATAGAAAGCAGACCACATACAGGGCCTTTGAAAATGAGGTAAGCCATACGTGGGTTTTGCTTAGGACTAGGAACCAGCTTTGATTTAATTCCTTTTAATATAGTAAATAAAACTAATTACAAACAAAATGTACCCTAGTCCACGCAAAAGTGCTACAGTTTATCCATTTTCTTCCCTCTTCTTCTAGCCTTTTCCAAGCATTATGCTCATTACACATGAAGAGATACAGCACACCGAACAGTAGAAAACAACCCGAAGAACAATAAATGCCAAGAGTGAAACGAATATCATACATCAAATAAAAACATGTTCTCCTTGTAATTTGCAGCATGTCCAGAGGTTTCCCACAATTGCATGTTGAACATATTTGGAGTAGTAACCTGAGAAAACAATATAATTAGCTATGTATGATTTTATGATAATAATTAAAAAGACCTTCTCAAAACACATATAATGCATACAAACTACTTACCTCTTGGTAACCTCTCTTTCGATACTCAGTTCGTATAAAGTGAAACAACTTTTCACAAACACGAGTACCATGCGGAAGAAAGAAACAACTACCTGGGCTGAAATTCATACAGACAACACATAAACATGGTGGGAAATTGTTACATTAGTCATCAATATTATGAATTGCAACCATACCTGAGCGGGTGGAAAAAGAAAAGTTCCTGCTTTTTACCCAATTCTCTATGGTCATATTTTTTAGCTTCTTCTAGCAATGTGATATATTCCTGAAAAGAAAGTGTATCATATAAGATTTTCCACAGAAAGAATCTAGTAGTAAAAACTAGGTTAATATCCATAATTATTCATTACATAAAATTTTAAATTTTTGCAAGACCTTCTAATCCTTATAGTTGATGTTATATACTCCCTCCGTTTCATTTTATATGTCCACTATTCTATTTTGGGAAGTTTCAAAAGAATTGTCCACTTTCCTATATGAGAATAGGCCAAATAATTTATATCCACAAATTCCATTTGGACCCACTTTTCATTTGATTATATCCACAATTTATTTTTCTTAAATATTGTGCAAATGGGTAGGGGACAATTAAATTGACACGGAAGGAGTATGTAAAACCATCTTGATCCTTGGATGTCTGACTTTGTGGACTCTTTGAGGCAAAGGACTCAAAGTAAAACCCAATGGACCATCTATTTTGGGAAGTTTCAAAAGAATTGTCCACTTTCCTATATGAGAATAGGCCAAATAATTTATATCCACAAATTCCATTTGGACCCACTTTTCATTTGATTATATCCACAATTTATTTTTCTTAAATATTGTGCAAATGGGTAGGGGACAATTAAATTGACACGGAAGGAGTATGTAAAACCATCTTGATCCTTGGATGTCTGACTTTGTGGACTCTTTGAGGCAAAGGACTCAAAGTAAAACCCAATGGACCATAATGATTAAGGTAACAAAAGATGCTTGCACATATAGACCAAAAACAAAACAACAAATATTCGAAAGATCTTATCAGGCCCCTCCTCCACCCCCTCAAACCCACCCAAATAAACGCACACCAAAATACCACTAAGAGGCCACCTTTGCCATGCCACCCAAACAGTCTACAAGTAGGGAAAAGGAAGATAAATAACTTATGGTCAAGTTGTCAACATCAAACGTATTAGACTCAGCTCTTTACACTACTGTTAGGGAGATCAACAACATCCACCCAAAACATCAAGCAAAAATCCATTTGGGAGACCTGTTCAATGCTTCACCAGCACCACAAACCCTAGAGCACAGAGTTCAGTAAAAATCTGCCAACTACATGCTGTCTTCTGTTTCTTTTAAGAAGTGGTAACTATAGTGTATTTGATATGGCTCCACACAGAGCCAAGTGGAGGCAATGGATATCGTACAGTTCAATGCTTCATGATCAAGGCATTTAGACTAGTGTCACCTAGTTGTGAACCTAAAACCTTATTAGAAGTTTAATTGACAAATACATCCTCTTAAAGGGGTCATCTTTCTTCAAATTTACATTAAATGGCAACCCTACTTTGAGGTGGAATATGCACATGAATATATCCTACAATGACCTCAATAATGCAAATAGAAAATATGATAATATAAGAAGGAAGTTAATATATTACCAATGTCACAGTGAGAAGGCAAAAACAAAAGTTAGCCTAAACAGAACACATACTGCAGAATTTAATAAAGAATGACTTTCACCTTCAATCGCTTTTGATCAGGATAAGATATCCCGTAAACTCTTTGTAAGCTCTCACGGTCTTTATTTCCCCTCCAGTAAGCTGCTGAAGCCTAAAATTTCACAACGCATAAGAAATACAGATTAACCTACAAAATACAACTGCATTCGAGTCTCACTGATCATACAATGACCCACCTTTAAACAAGCAAATGCTTTCACAAATGAGGTATTTGGTATATGTGGTCCACGACACAAATCCACCAATGGCCCACACCTGTATACTGTGATAGTTTTGTCCTCGGGTAAATCCCTGATGATTTCGACCTGATTAAAGTAACAAAACAACAAATGAGGAGTTAATTGTGAGAAAAAAATGAGGCATTTGAAAAGTATATCTAATAGAGGATAATTTTTTAAGATCTAACCTTAAATTGATTGTCAGAAAACATTTGAAGAGCCTGTTCCCGTGAAACTTCAATGCGCTCAAAAGGCTGTTTTTCCTGGAAGAAAATCCACATAGAGTAAGCGATAGCTATAGAAGAGAATACTTTGGAATGGAATCCAAAAAAAAAAAAATTACTGAGCAATATTAACACTACCCATAATCAAGAAACAATCCAATAATAAGAAAAGTAACCTACAATTCCAATTGTAATTCTCGACTTTTATGAAGGTTGCACTGCAACCACAGCAAGTATAGTAGCAATGGCCCATTACTGTACACTACAAGAAAAAGTTGTACCAACAGTCAAATCAACAAAGCATTTTCCCAACTACTTGAGGTGGTTACAGCTTAGTCCCAGTCTGTTTGCACAAAAAGCCGCACCGTTCAAATCAAAACTAGTGTCTGAGTACAGCGGTTTACAAACAGTCTATTTTCATAGCAGCAAAATTTGAAGTGGTTCCAAGATGCTCCAAGTAGTTGCAGTATTGAAACGCATCCCTAGAATGAGAAACTTGGTAAAATGTGGACCTTACTGCCTCTTGTCTGCTTCCTTCTCTTTCTTTTTTCTTTTACATATATATATATATATATATATTTATAGTAGAAGATATAGTCCAAATTTCAGCACAGGGCCCAAAAATTAACGTGAAAAGTAGTAAAATAAATTGAAGCAAAGAGGATGGACATGAAATACTCACTTTAGCTCAAATACTCAAATAGATAAGCTTGGATACATACGAACTAAATAGGAGAGTACTTACAAGCCCACTTAAAAGTAGTTTATTATAATTTAGTATTTTCAAATAATTAAATGCAACATTTTTTAATTTGATTTTTCTGTAATTATATTACTTCCTCCGTCCTAAAATGAGTGTACTGTTTTGACTTTTTTTGGTCACTTTAATTAAATTTTTTGACAGCTTCTTATAAGAATTGACTAGTTACAAAGATATAAAAACTGTTATTGATGAGTTACTTAATATTGTGGTAATAATTGAAATTTTAGAATCTAAAAGACAGTAAATAAATGTTGAAACATATTTTCAATAGTATATTACATTGACTTTTTAAAATAAAACAGGACACTCATTAAGGGCCGAGGGAGTACTATAAATGAAAAATTTTGTCTTTATATATACACATGCGTATAGACTGTAAACTACGTTATTAAGACTTTGTACCAAACACAAACATGAGAAAATAGCTTTGTTTTAAACCTGTGGGTTTAAAACTCTGCATCACACAAACCCTTGTATGAATCATGTCTGAATCAGCTCTGAGCATTACCAAAGGCATATCTTCTAATTAACCGCATGCTGCAGTTTCTTACTGTGATTACTTAAATGAAATTGAGAATCTGGATTTGTCAAATGCTTCAGTATTTTCAGAACACGTTTGCAGTTCTTCCAGCCAGATAACGAAAGAGTCAAATTCTCAACCAAAGCCAACTTCACTGAATTTTACATTTGGCTCGAAATCACCGAATGATAAGCTAGTTGACCAGCATCCATTTCTTAATCTAGTAGATATCCTATCTATATTTTCTGTCAACTTTAGAAGTAATCCTCATCACAATAAATAACCTCAAAATTAAAAAGAGCCCTTTTACTGTGCAACTAATAATAGTTCCAGATAGTCCATCTTTATAAGTAACTAAGCCTAACCTTTCATCACAACTCTGCTTGATTCCATTCCCTCTTTTGGTAAAATTTCATTCTGTACTCAACCTTAACTGAAACCTGACTTAACTGGATTCAAAAATTTATTTTTGAATAATTACACTGAATCTCTTCATTTCAGAATGATGTCACCAACAAACGACATGTATCATTCATCCTCGTCATATATACTTCTAATTAATTCGTACGGAGTACATTGTTCACTTTCATGGATAGCCCTGGGGTAAAACCAAATCTACAATGGATACTACCCGATTCTACCAAAAAGAATTCTATGAAACAAATTTAATTAAGCAGAGAAAATCTCAAATCTCACCATCAAGCAAAATTAACAAGGACTCTCCTCATTTCTGTACTTCAAATTAATACATACATTATTCGCTTTCATGGAATAATAACGCTAGGGGAAAATCAGATTGGTTTTAGCAATAGTACCACCCGAATCTACCACGAATAAACTGTTTTAAACATATATACCTAAATAGACGAAGTCTCATAGCTCTCATTTAACTGCCAATAACTAGCCTTAAGGTCTGATATGAGATAACATTGCAATATAATGTACATCCCAGCACCATGAGTGATTAAGACATCTGACATCATCAGACACAGAAACTCTTATGGTGTGTTTTTTACCTAGGTTTTCATCCAGATTTTTTGATTTTTTGATTTTTCTCTCTCATTGGTCCCACAAATTTTCTATCTATCTCTCTCTCTCTTACTTTTTACTTTAATAATTACAAAACCCAAAAACCAAATAAAAAAACCAACCACAAGAACACACCCTTAGAATCTTAAACAATCAAGTTAACAGCATTTATAACCAATTCAAATGAAACACAAGTATAAAAAAGAAAAATGAAGGCAAAGGAAACTATATGCTTAAGAATGAAGAAACAAATGCTTTGTTGTGGCTAAATAGTGTATTAGCAAAAGATAAAATTGGCAAGTACCGCAACAGCTTTCTTTGCTTCGGAGGCAATGCGTTCGAAGTGATCCTCATTCAAGCCCAGGTCACCATAGAATGCATCATAATAAAAACCCTGCAAAAAATGTAAAATGTTTGACACAAGCTGTCATAATTTGAAATAGACAGCAACGTAAACATAGTAATAATCTAGCCATACGTTGTTAAATACCAAAAAGAGCCTCAGGTTGTCTGATACTTTTGTCTAGGTTGAAAATCAAAACTGAAACAAGAAATAAACAGTAGAAAAGAGTATGGCTATTAATGACTCCATCTCAAACAGAGATGAGATGAAATGCCCTCAACGTCCAAGTGTAAAACATAATGAAAATATAACAAATTTACACATCGAGAGTGAATGGCAAATGTCCATGCACCTATGACGTGTGCAAAGACAGCTCACATCCATTAATATAACAGGAAAAAGTAATTTTAAGTTCAGTGAATTGAAAAGCTGGATGTGGATTAGCTAAGGATGTAATAAGGAAGCACTACAGCAATTTACACCTCAACATTCTACCTACCAGCTAGTTGATAGTGAAATTTAGCAATTAACCCTTTCAGCTTTTTCACAAGCCAAATTATGGCCAACTGCCTATTTGAATTATTCGCTGATAAGACAGGTGAAGAGGGAGAGCACAGGAGGGAAGCAACACCTAAAAGATCGAAAGATGAGATGAATAATCTTATAGACAAAGATATTTCCCACTTAGACTCCTTTTGTTTATGGAAAATGCCTTCTGCAGAGCAATAGAACAAATCACCCTTCCTCCAGGGAAAATAACTCATATTTCATCTACGCACGTCTTTTTCCGGGAACTGAAGCTATCGTTTCCCTGACGTGTGACTCTACTTAGCAAAGCAGTTCTCTTATGTTTGTTTCACTGATATGACATCTCCGGGAATTGTCATTACATAGTAATTTTGCAAGAAAATTATCTCAATGCAGATGCCTGTTGGAAACCATTTTTCGCATGTTTTTATCTGAAAAGAATGGGGCCAATTATCCATAAGCGTTTCGCCCATGATTTGAACAGTTGGATTAAGCAGAATGTTTGTCAAGACATTACTTAACAGCATTTAGCAACCCTATTGGTTAAAGGTAAGTCTCAACTGAATACGCAAACAGATACACAAACAGGAAATGATAAGACGAACCATGGGGTGGCCTAAGTCTGAGGCATAAAAAAACTACCACAACATTACATTTCTTCGAGCCCTTGTCATGATTATATACCAGACTAGCATCACTAGACCCAATTTTATTTTAAAATTGAATAGTAATCAAAAAACAGATGAACAGGCAATTAGGCCCTAAATTGGAAATTCACTATCTAAGATTTCTAACTTCCAAAACCAGTTCATAAATCAGTCATTTTCCCAAAATTTATGTGTCCCGGGATATGAACAATAATAAATATTATCATTTTTCAAATTAAGAACTGATATGTACCCGAAGAATACTTCAAGCAAAGTTCCTAACGGTTCTAATTATTCTCTTACCCGAAGAATAGAGACGTGTATGTTACATATCACTCTAAATTGGTTGAGTTTAACTTTGAGAAAGTCAAAGCTCAGCTCAATTAAGCTTCTGTCCAAAATACTCAAGAGCGGTGCAAATCCTTTTTCCTCATTCTCTTTGGACCAGGGCAGGATCTCTACTGAATCAAACCCGAATTCTTGTTAATAGTTGTTGTTGATGTTAGTCTAGGTATACCTCAAACTCCAGGATTGTAAAATTGACACTTTAAAAGACTGAACCTACTTGAATCTCAACTACGATATGAGGGGTCTGATAGTCCTTTTGATGGGCTAGCCCGCTTCAAATTCTCAGATGTCCCTTTCGCTTTACCGATTAGCTCAGACCGATCTCAAATTTTATGACTTGAATGACGCCATCCTCAAATTGGGACTAAGTCTCACTGTGAACATAAGGTATTGTCTTTCCATTTATACATTCACAAACTAACTCATAAAATAATGAATTTAAATAACATACCAGCTTATCACCATCGTGCTAAACTAAGTGAATATGTAAAGCATGCTATCCAGATCTTTACCTCCCCTCTTGTAGTACACGGCCCAATACACAACTTGCATCCATATGTCATTTCCAACGACTGCAAAAAATCATAAGTAAATTAATTTACATTTACAGCTGCAATCCAAATAAAAAGTAACACCCAAAAAAATGTATCACATTTTTTAGTAACAAATGTACCTGCCCTAGAATGTGCGCACTGGAGTGCCAAAAAGTGTCCCTGCCCTCATCACTATCGAAAGTAAACAACTTTAGCTCACAGTTTCCTTCCAACGGCCTGGACATGTCCCACAGCACCCCATCCACTTGTGAAATCAACGCGTTTGTCGCCAAGCTCTTTGATATCTCCTTCGCTATGTCAAACGGAGTAGTCTCCCACTTCTTCCCTTCCTTCTCTGTCCCGTCAGGCAGCTTCACTCTAATGTAACAAAATTATCATTTCATCTATATTACTCCATTTCTCTCAAAGTCCATTTTCCATAATTAAAAAGATAAGTTATTCCATTTTAGGTAAACAAATGCATATTAAAGCCTCCATATTTTGGTAAAGAGGCGTATATTTGTATAAATACTATGTCAAATTCAACAAAGCCAACCAAAATTAGTCAAAACTGGACTTGTTGAATGAAACCTCAAGACTACATAAACTGTACACGTGCAACTAATTGAATTAAAAGTAATACTCAGTTCCACTCAAGTAGAGAACTTTTTGTTTCTGAAAGTCTAGCATGTATGTACCAAAACACTAGCCAATGCACATTTACACTGCTTAAGGTAATACACAATCGACAATAAAATCATATGAACAGAAACACTTATATTTTGTAAATACAAGTAATATAAATCTCAGCTATAATATTGTGAACATGTATGACGTGATTCTTGAACTAAATAGTACTCCCTTTGCCAAAGAGTCCCTTTTCCTTTTGACTTTTATTTACATTTTCTGACATAATATTTATACAAATGCATGCATCTATACGAAATTCTAAAGTTGTACTTTTTAGGACTTCAACATAGTTTCTCACGATTGAAATCTTATTAACGGAGTGCTAAACAAAAGTATATTGAATTTTGATTTATTAATCATCGCACATTGATTTTTTAGATCGTAAACATTCAATAAATACAATTGAACTAAAACTTATATCGTTTTACAAAGACAAGTAAATGCATAGGTTAAATTAAAATCGAGCTTACCAAAATAAGTCGAAACTGGACTCGTGCAATGGCACCTAGTGACAATAGCATTTTACATGCGTAAGAGTGAGAATAGGGCTTACTTGATTGTTTCGCCGGCTATGGAAAGGCGCTCAAGGCGCTGTTGAGCTTGCAGGGACTCGAAGAGAGCGATGCGCTTAGGGATTGTGGTTCCGAGATAGGCGTCGTCTTTAGAGACGGGAGGCGCAGCAGACTTCGCGTCGGATTTCCCCATTGCGGAAGGCGGCGGGGGAGAACAGAAGAATCGACGGTGGAGGGGAGGAGATGTATACAGACGGCAGTAAGATGCTAAGCGCCTGTATAGTTGGGAACTTAGCATTCGTTGCTTTTCAGTGTCTGTTCTTCGGACGGGGGAGGTTTAGGGTTTTTATTCTGGGATAATACGGCGTCGTATTGACTTAACAGGGTTAAACCTTGGGCAATTTCGACTTCACCCCCTCTTGGTTTATAAATGCTTTATATATGCCTTTTGGTTCAGAAATACTTCAAAATTGCCCTTGTAGAGTTGTTCCCAACATACTTCGATAGCAATAGGGGGAGCAAAAAACCATCTTGGGTGTGTTTGGACGATTGATTTTTTTTGTCGATTTTGAAAATTTTTGATTTCTAAAAAACTGGTTGATTTTTTTTTCTGTTCATCTACCTTTTTGTATTCCTAAAATATCCTTACCGTAAATGTCACATTCCCACAAATGCCCTAGATGTGACCCCTGACAATCTGGTCTCCCTCCCCAACCCCTGTATTCGTCTCCTACCACTTGTGGGATTATCTCACCTATTAAATCCCATTGAAAACAACTTTCTACCATAGGAATTTGCCGCAGTCTCCGGTGGCGCCACGGTCGCGGTCGGTGGCGTCGAAGGAGCAGTCGTGGCTAAAAGAGATACCACCAGACCAGGTGGGTCATGGG
>JAOTQG010076503.1:0-14031 GCA_025631175.1 Iris virginica
TCTCTCTCTCTCTCTCTCTCTCTCTCTCTCTCTCTCTCTCTCTCTCTCTCTCCCTCTCTCTCTCTCCCTCTCTCTCCCTCTCTCTCCTCCTCCTCCTCCTTATTAGTCTGTGTATAGACATCTCTTTAGATACTATGCTATATGTTTATTTTCTAGATTTCATTGTAGTATGTGTCAAACCATTTCTTGAACGGTGTGTTTCTGAATATATATATATATATATATATACATACATAAATATACATAGAGAGAGAGAGGAGACGCAAGTTTGGCAACATAAAAGAAGGTTTCAAAGTGATCCTATAATCCCGCCCAACGCACAGAAAGTAGAGAGGAACTGGTTTATCCTGGGGTCACGCAAAGAGATCGACGTACTCTCGATCCAGTGCAGAGAAAACCCTTAGGAGGATTGGCAGCGACCCGTTTTCTCTTTCTTAGCAAAAACAATATTACTTGGAACATTCCTCGAACCAAGATCAAGATAAAACTTTAACGCAAGCCACAACCATTGTGAACCTTAAATAGAAAAACTCATCCACCAACAGTATCCAAGAAAGCATCCCCCCCCCCCAAACAAAATAGATGCCCTTCAATCAAAACAAGAGGAAGACTACAAGTGTCTGAAGGACGGATATAAAATCTAAGGAAGCAACCAAATATCACAATGACTAAGACAAGAGATCATAAGATGAAAAAGAATTGGATGGCCACAAATAAACTTTAAGTTTTGAACTCATCTAACACCCGGCCGAATCTTTTACATCTGCCCCTTACTAGCCACCCCATACTCGCCTGCAAAAATAACCTGAGGTGCATCACATGCATCGAATAGAGTTCCAACTGTGTGCTAACAACACGTGGAGAAAGATATGCAAGGGAAACTCGAACCTAAAACCTTGCATAACTGCTGCTTTATGTTTGAGCCAAGGCTAGTCAAGCTTCTGTATTCGGCATTGAGCTCATGAAGGATAACCAACCTTGAGCATAGTAAAGTTGGAACCAGCTGCCAAAATATATGAACTCATTTGACTTGCCTCATTGCAATCTATCCCTGAGCAGCTCATCAATGATCTAGTTCTTGCTCGAACTAGAGTTCACCATGCTTAAACTCAAGCTTAGTTGAGCTGAATCAGCCCAATGTCAACATTTCTGTTTCACTTAATATTTACTCTGAAATATACAGCATTATAATCCTGAATTAGACAAGAAAAATGCAACTGTTAGTTATAGCAAAGTGTTAGTCCATTGCAATCACAAATTGAACACAGATGTGGCATCCAAAGGTAGTTTCCATCAAACAACCGAGACATTTGCAATCACAAGTTGAGCACTGATGTGGTATTTGAAGGTAGTTTTCATCAAACGGCCGAGCCAGTCAAACCAGTTTGGCTAATCAACTAGCCAATCTTTGAGTTTAACCACGAATGCTCAACAAGCAGAACCCATTTGAACTCAAAAAAAGATCACCAAACCCAGGAACAGCTGTACCAGCCTTACAGCCCCATCACATAACCACATTAAACCAAATTATCTCAAATCTTAAGTTGATAGAGAGTGTCAACCATGTTGATCATACTTCTCATGAAGGCAATAGGTGGAACAGGCTTGGGATACTCAGACAAGTGGAAAGAAGATATGATTCAAGCATTCAAGCACTACAGAGTCCTCTATTCTACTCATATAGAAACAAAATATCTAGCAGGAAAAAAGATCATATACCTCCTTGCTTTCACGAGGGACTGGAATGTGTCGCTTTCAGTAGGCGATAAAGTTCTAAGCATTTTTGCTCTTTTTAAATGTTTAGACTTCTAACTTTCTTCTTGCTTTTCCTTTAATTTTGTTTGTCCTTCTCCTAAGAAATCCTCATTCTATGGTAAACAAATGAAAATAATAATAATAATAATAATAATAATAAAAGAAAAAGATAATACAAAATGGATGATGTGCATAAGTACATATCCACTCAAGTAATGACCACATCCACACAGCAAAAAGCCAAATTCCTAGCATCAGCTAGAAACTCAGTTGGCTAAAGAGTCGTCAGAACACACTCCAGATACAAAATAGGTTGCTTATTTTGACAAAATTGGAACCATCCTTCAACTGTTCGCTGCCAGTGTACACTTAAGATGCAACAATGTTCCTCCCGCTATCATGTTCTAGGTACACAGATGTCTTCTTTAGATAATTAATGAGGAGAAACAAACTAAGTGATTAGTTAGCACCTACACAATTAAATTTATTTCTTGTGTCATTTACAATTTTATCCCAAAAGGCATACAAGTAAACTATCTTGGTACGAAGAAGTCGGAATGGAATCAGCATTACACTTCAGATAGCAGTATATCATGACTTTGTTTCTATATGCAATGAGTTATTACCACTTGAATAAGTCCAACACGGTAGTGACGCGGTATGTCCCCCATCATTCCGAAGTCGAAGTACGCAAGAGCTCCATCATCAGTAGCAACGAGGTTTCCTGGATGAGGATCAGCATGGAAAAACCCTACCTCAAGCAATTGCCTCAAAGAGCAATATAGTCCCTAGGAAAATAAATCTGATTAAGATCATACAAAACATACACTTCCAACATCCCAATAATTTTACATCGCACATTCCGGAAGGGTAAAACTAGTTTCATCCTACCTTTTGCATGCCAATCGTTCTAGATTATCTCTCACATGTTTTAAGAAGCACTTAGTTCTTTTACATTTTTTATGGATCAATAAGGGAATTGGTTCACGGTTGTTAACCAGACTAGCTTTTGCAAAAGTTCTCCTGCTTGTGGTGGGTGAGAAGATATATACAACAAAAACAGAAGAACAAAATGCAAAAATGGGAGGAAATATAATACCTTGTCTATTAGTTCCTTCCGCTTAAGAGATACCTTCTTCAGGCCAGCTTCATCTGTAAGCTTAATACCATCAATCCATTCCATTGTAAGTACTGCCTTGCGAGTTAGGTTCCAATATATTTTTGGAACTTTAACAACATTTGCTTTTTGGTAAGCAGATGTTCTTTCACCTCTTGAATTAGTTTTACCATTATCTGTCAGTTCAAAACTACAAGCCTGTAAGATCCACGAGGTAAACATAACTACAGGTGGAAAAAGTGGTTGCAATA
This sequence comes from Iris virginica, assembly GCA_025631175.1. Classification (NCBI taxonomy): domain Eukaryota; kingdom Viridiplantae; phylum Streptophyta; class Magnoliopsida; order Asparagales; family Iridaceae; genus Iris; species Iris virginica. Next base: position 3,124 of record JAOTQG010076503.1, read on the forward strand.
TATGTAATATTGACACACAAGACAAGTATATTACTCCTTAGCCACAGATTTAAATGAACACGATGACGATCTCTTATGTTTACAGTAGAAAAATGGTGAGGCAGCGCAAGTGATGTGCACTTGGAGCGTACAAAGAATAAGAAGTGCAACTATATCCTTTATACACAAGGAGCTGTCTAACCAAGAAACTACATCAAGTTCTCAAAAAATACTCCCAAAGAAATCATTGTACTGTTCATAGACTCTGGCAACGATTCATTCAACCAGACACAAATTAAGCCAGCTCTTACCTGCTAATAACTGTTTCTAAGGCTCCACTCCTTCAAAACCTCTTGTTTCTCTCTGGCCGCAGACATATAAGGCAAATGGAGCTATATCCATCTGTACTTACTAAGTTTGATAATTTTCTTTTTTTGATGAAAAAATAAGATCTTATAGATTCAAGAAAAGAATATATAAAAGGAGGACAAGCTGGCCTCTGAGAAGAGAAAAAAGCAAAACTAAATGATAGAAAAAGGAGAGGAAATCAGACAAAAAAATCTCCTAAGGGAGACGATTTAATATATTCCAGGAAAAGTGATAAATGGTGCACCCCACTAAAAGCACTCAGTGGTGATGCCCATAAGGAAGCGAGGTACTAGACCCTCTCCTTAAGTAGGGAAACGGATAATGCCTGATTACAGAAAATTCTCGCATTCCTCTTAATCCAAATGCACCATAGCATACTGAACATGGCACATTTCCATAAGCAGCCTGCATCTTTTTACTTCTGCCCAAACCCTTAAACGACAAGCAATGGAACTCCTCTATAGACAACGGGCAAACCCAACTCTCACTCAGAATTGCGAGCACCTCGTACAGAAAGAGGGGATTGCGAGATTCATTATTACCAAAGCACATAACACAGACCTCCAGGGAGAAGGCTGTACCAGGTTTCCGCCTTTGCCGAAGATCATTAGTGTTGAACCTCCCAATTACAAGAGACCGGACAAAAGCCTTCAATTTCGGTGGCGCTTTGGCTTTCCAGATGAATGAGGATACAGAAAAGAGAGGGTCACGAGAACGAACAAGCACTTCCATTAAACTCCCAGAGGTGAAACCCCCAGAAGAATCACAAACGCAAGACCTTTTATCAGGCCTATCAAGATGTCTGAAACCCGAAAGGAGATTAAGATGTCGAAAAAGAGAAAATTCCAAGAAATGTCTCCTTCCCTGCCATGGATATCAGCAATAGGAGCATTTGGACAAAGGTCAAGTAGAGGACTTTACCCAATCCAAATTTTGCTACTCCTTACCATTCAAATAAGAGGCTTCAATCAATCCTCAACCCATTTCACCCAAAAGAGCAATTTATAACCATGGTTGCAAAAAAAATATGTCAACCGACATATCGCCATCCAATTCCTCATCTGAGAGTTTCAGATCTCAAAATCCATTTTCTTGCCTACTTTGAGTTCCCAAGCAAAATCCATTTTCTTTAGTCAAATATCAACAATGAAAATGAGAACCTTGTTTTAACTGAAGAAGATGGCCACAAACTAGCATCGTTGCATGGTTATAAACAAGTTGAAGGATTTTGTAAATAAATTTTATAGGATAGACATTGATGAGAGTGATGGTGGTCTTGATTTATGTTTGTAAGTTGCTAGGTTTGGGAAGGATTATCTGTTTGAGGATACCCAATTGTTTCCTTACCACTCGCGTTTTTCTCTCCTTTACACAACTCCCTTAAGCCATCCTTTGTTCTTTATGTTGTTTTCCCTCCTTTACACAACTCCCTTAACAAGTTGAAGGATGCTGTAAACAAGTTACATAGACATTGATGAGAGTGATGGTGGTCTTGATTTATGTTTGTAAGTTGCTAAGTTTGGGAAGGTTTATCTGTTTGAGGATACCACAATTGTTTCCTTATCACTTGTGTTTTTCTCTCCTTTACACAACTCTCTTAGGCCATCTTTATGCTGTTTTTCCCTCCTTTACACGACTCCCTTAAGCCAAGCCTTTGTCCTTTATGGTGTTGAATGCGTCTTGGAATTTCATTTTAGGTGGCAGGGAAGTTTAGGGACTTTTCTGTGTTTCTTATTCATACTAGTTCCATTTGGCAGGAATTTTCTTAACATGGTTGGCTTTACTTCATAATCATTTGTCGATTGGATAGAAGATACTTCTTCTCACTTGAGCAAGAGTCAATGTCAGCTCATTATTAGTTGGTGCTGCTTGTGCCAAGGCACGAATAGTGAGCAAGCCATTTGTGCTATAGACTGGTAACAGTATGTACATCGTATTTAAATCACGCATCAGACAGATCCATGATTCTAAAACATTTACAAAAAAATAACCTTTCAATACAAATACCAGAATTAATACTTCCAAAGTCATATTTTTAAATTAAAATTCCACACATGGCAATCTAAAAGAGTGCAAAAATAAAGAAAAAGGTAAATAAATATATTCACGTTAACCTAGATAGGTTGCACACTAATCTAGCCTTTTAGGACTTTGACCACAAACAGACAACTGTATGAACTGATTATTTCCCCCATCACGAATGTTGAAAAGCAATGCCCTTTTTCTCCCTACATTGTCTCTTAAGCTATGTATCTCTTCGAAATAGTTTAAGCCACCTCACAGGCTCACAGCCACTCACTCACTTCCTCTTTTACTTCTCAATCTCTTTCACGCTCTTCTTTATTTCCTCCCAAGAGCCGAGCATATAAGACATCTTCAGATCCATCTCCAAAGTGTGTCAATCTAACTGCCTAATTACAGTGCTTATCTCCTTCGAAGGGTTGGACCACTAATCATTACTTTTTCTTTTCTCTTTTTCCTGACTCTGCTATATATCCAACCAAGCAGAGAATGGCCACCAAAGATTACCGGCAGGAACACATATTTTACCTAGAACTAATCGGAGAAGGCCAACATTTTAAGTGAGAAGGTAAATACTTGTTACACACCACTTCGTTAAACAGAATGTCGGCCAGTACGGCCGACAGAGCAAAAGTGTAACTAGGTGCAACATGTATGTTGATGAGGATGTCCAAACTAGGTATGTAGGGGTAAAGTAAGGTCTACTGTTCAGTTACAAATTCAAATGGGGCTGACATTGAAGAGGACAAGTAAAAGAGTAAAGAAGGAAAGAAGAAGAAGAAATATGTAACAAGGATGAAAAAGAGTGTTTCCCCAATATTTTGCATTCACTCTTTATTCTCTATAATGTCCCATGTCCGCCACGTTTTATTGAATTATATCTTTGGCTTTGTATTTTATTTGGGGCTAAACGCAATTTTTCTCGTTGATAAAAGAATAATTTCATTAGAAAGGAAATAGATTATACAAACAAATCCACCAAAAGTCAAAACATGACATAAAAAATAGAAAATGGAAGAAACATATAAATATCTCAATCTAATCAGCTCTCTAGTCCCTAGACAAATCTGCTAATGATCTACACTGGAAAGCCCCAAAACTCCAAGCCCAAAGAGAAGACCAAATGGAGATCTTCTCCACAAAAATGAGAGGTGAAGCTCACGACCTCTAAAAATTTGAGAATTCCGCTCAATTCAAATATTCCAAAGCGGACTGAATAAGCACACCCCCATAACACTAGCATCCGTCCCTCGACCGAAGCCTATGCGTCTTATCATACAAAAATCCTGCATGACAAGAGGCATAATGCAAATCCCCAAGCACCGGAAACAACATATACCAAAGGCACCGAGCCATAGGAGAGTGCAAAAGTAGATGTCAATGTCATGGACTCGCTCGCAACCATACACATGACTTACACGTTCAGGGAAATGGCTGCCTACGAATGCTGCTGTTAACGTCAATCATAAGTAGTCAATCAGTTAAGAACCACTAACCAAGCAAAGACTTTATGAAAACTATTTTGTGGTGCTTTCCGAATACATAGAAACTAAAATTTTGCCAATTGTGAAGAAATTCAGATCCAAAGAAATGGGGATTAGAGAACTCGAAAGAAAGATAGGAAGAGAGAGCACTAGAGAACGCCATGTACAAATGGTAGGCAACAGAGGGAACTGACGTGGATGGTTGCTAGAAAATAAGAGGAGAAAGTGTGGGTAGATGCTGTTCCTAGTCCCGACGCCATTGCGTCTATCTCCGACTTCATATTTGGATTTGGGTTTGGGTTTGGACTTGTCTCATCAATAAAGCTAAAGAGAGATGGGTGGTATTGGTAGTACCATCATCATGGAACGGGGGAGGGACGTGGTACGATTCTCATGGCGTGTAGCATGTGACGAAGTTTTATGTCAATTTATTAAATGCCTGTTAGTTTGGAATCAAACTGCAATTGAAATGGTTACAATGGACACCCAATTGCAGAAATAGAAATAACGGACCCGAAATTGCAGTTTTACGGAAACTTTGGGATGGAAATTTGCAATTAGCCCTTTTGTATTTGGTAAGCAAAGTTAATCATAGTATTGGGCGTGGGAAGGAATTGCATGAACGATCTTACACTTTTCGTGAAGCAGCAATTCTACAATTGGAAAATGCCTTGATTCTCTGCCGCTACGGTCTTTACCGGTTGTCCAACGCCTAGAGGCCACAGCAGATTGGCCAACTCAATTGAATGACTCTGAATCAGCTTGATACAAATTCTCTCTTGGGTGAGATATCTACGCAAACTCCTAACAAGATCTGTTTACTAAGCAGGCACTTACAATGGGTAATTATATGTACACACTAACACTCTTGATGCTGCTACTTTCAAGCAGTGCGGATTATGTAGGAGACAGCTCGAGCAACACTCACTTGATGCACATCTGAAATGGGTAACTTGGTCATTGAAGTGAATTGCAGCACACGATGTCTCAACTTCAAGAATAGGTAAGACTTACAGCAATGGACCTCAGAGCATTAGCGATGGTTGCTGTCCGACATATCTTTGGGCAGTTAATTGTTCATAACAAAAGAGCCATGCCAATATCATTTGGTAGCCACCTATTTCACCAGCAACTTAATTTTCATTGTAGATAAACCATAGATAATCCCAATTTTGTGCCTAATGCGGTGTTCTCGGAACATACTGCAACATCAAACGCAAGCCTTGCGATAAGATTGCTGGGAGTAAACCTTTAAACCTCTGTATCGGGTTATAGCATATATCTGCATGACCTAGGGACACTGTTGAGTGTCACATTAGCATTTCATTTCATAATTTGTGCCCAATGTGGTGATCTCGAAATAGACCACAACATCACACGTAACCCTTGTGATAATATTTCCAGGAGTAAATCTTTGAAACTTCCGTATAGGATCATAGCATATATCTGCACCAACTAGTGGCAGTGTTGGTCATGCCGAGATTGAGGCTATTGCTTTAATGATGCATTTCATTATTTATTCATACAAGGTATCAACAAATAACAATAATACATTATCTCTCTCCACTTCTAACTCCGCTTTCCTTTTAAATTGCAGTGGGATAACAACCACACTAGAAGAATCATACGTACTATATTTTCAAAATTTGCACAAAAAAATGTTCCAGAAGCAGAAGGATCTCCATTAATTGTGGGACTTGTGTTTGTATTTGTAAGAACCATGATTGAGACAGAATATTAGCTCTCTTTACTGGTCAAACTACAGAAACTGAAACAAATTACAAGATGCAGAAAAGCAGTAAATGCAGAAACTTACATGACTGAAGACCATAGAGAGAAGCAAAGCGTTCAGCATTCTGCCCCTCAAGAATGTAGTCAATTTCATCAAACATATGCCTGACCTATCCAATGAATCAAAAAGAGGAAGATGATTTATAACCTAAGGTGGTGAATAAGAAGAAGGAAAAACAGAGTACAAACAGAAACAAATTTTTTTAAAATAGAATCTATTCTAACCAAAAACAGGAAGTTCATTTTTTTCGAACCCTAACAATAGGGAGATTAGGAAGCTAGTGACTTCGTTAGAAGCTCTCCTTCCTATTTGAACCTTCGATTCCTAACGTCCGGGTTGTCCTTCATTCTTCTCATATCCCATTGCTTTCCATTTGACAGCATGTATTTGGAAAGCTAGAGTACCTTTCAAGTTGAAGGTTTTGCTTCTTCCTTTGTACATAAAGAGGTTAAAAATCTACTATTGGAGGCAGAGGCTAGGCCTCATAAGGCTCTCTCACCAGAAGACTTCATAGTGGGACCTTATACACAGCTATGCAGCTTGAAGGGTGTGTTCATTCTCTGATATTCGGGTACACACTGGTGGGAGCCTTCCATCAGCTTAGAGGACACCTGTGGGCTATTTTTCAGGCTTCATTTCCTTTTTTCTCTATTTATATTACTGCTTCTCAAGTCAAAAAGTTTGTTTCTTTTATCCCATACACTCTTATCTGACATCTTCTCTCTTATCAAGACAGAACTATTGCTATCAAAGAAGACAAGTGCGATAAATTTTGTTTGCAATTCCACAAACGAAGAAAGCTGCGCAAACTAAGAGTCTTAAGAAATGCATTTAGCATTTGCGTGGGAATGGAGAAAACAATTAGCTATAATTAGATAAGCGAGCACCCCTGCCCCTTTGAAAGAAAGGTAAAGGACTAGGGATTAATTATCTCCGGTCATATTAAAGCTGAATTTTGCAATGGTCAATGATTGTGTTTTTATAAAGTAATAATCAATGGCTTTACATCTTGCAGTGTCCCCTACAGTAATGAAAACTCACCACACCTCCCAGTTAATCTCTCTTAATACAAACCAAGGAGAATGTGTGTTCCAGACTCTTACTACAACTGGTTTTTTCTCCATGGCATCTGCTGCAGAAGAATTAAGAGTTCGTAGTCCCATCGTCTATTGGTGGGAACAAGTTTTAATGGACTCATGCAGGGGAGCTTTGAGGAAAACTGACAACCTGAAAAACAATGGGGGTTTTAACTAATCTGATAACTATGCGAATTCATGAGCCTGCAAGAAAGTTAAAACCATTCTATATGCAACTGGTCTAAAAGAGTTTAGCCAAAAAAAATCTGACAGAGTATCAAGCCCAGAAAACAAGTCACTAATTTGACATTACTTTACAAAACACAATTTCATATGATATCCCTTGTTCCTCCCCCAACGCTAACTCAAAGCAGGGTTGTCTCATTGCAGGTCCCCTTGCCTTCATTGTCTTTCATCTGATCAATTGGCTCAAATTCAGGAGTTCTATACAAGGAGAAGGGACGTTGGTCTTTCCTGGGAATTCCATTTATCCCAATACCTTAAGGACAGTAAAACTATAGTTGATATTTTGTCCTTAGTGCACTTCATTCGTAGCCAGGATTCCTGGATCCTGAAGGCATTCCAGTACTAAAGTCTGGAGGTTTTTGGTTGTACTCCTGTCACTTCTTCTCTAATCTCATTGATCTGAAATGCAGCAATCTTTCCTCTTCTCTTGTATATAAAAAGCTAGTGTTTCTTCGGTGCTTGCTTCTTAGCAAACTTGATGCAAATGATTTGTTACAAGAGGGTAGACCGTAACCGGAGAATTTGTCCAAATTAGTGTTTTATGCGCAAGAATGTATATAGTGATGATTTTCAGCTTTTAGGCAGAGATTACTGGGTTCTGGTGAGGAGTCGGTTCGTCATGGTTCTATTTCGTCGTTGCTTCACATTCTTCATGCCTTCCGGTGGGACAATGATAAAGTGTTTGTTGGGTAATGTGGAATGGTCACTACCCTCTCGTGTATTCATGCAGATCAGAATGCTTGAAATCCTCTATCAAGTTTTCTTGCTGTCCTGTTTGTTGAGTAGAGTGGTCCATTACTCCATTTGGCCTCTTTTTAGGTGTCTTTGGTGGAGTTCCTATTACAGCATTCAATTGGGGATCAGGTGGCTTTGCTCTCTAGGTGCGAGTCTTGTAGTTTAGCTTCCGATCATGTTTAATTATTTTCTTTTATATAGATACACACACACACAAAGACACAGATATATGGCTTTTGTTAGGATACCCACTTAAGGAGTATCTTAACAAGTGACACAATTTTTCTGGGACCAAAGCACCCTAGTATTTAACTAGTGAATTAAATCTATAAAAGGGGAAAAATTGGCTTTCAATACTATGTGCATTTAATTCTCCCGCATTTACATTTAATGCCTCCCCATAATTATTTACTGAAACATGAGAATTAAATACCCACATCAGGCGAAAGATAATTTTGCCCCTTTGCGATCTACTTCATTATTTAAGAATAGGGGGTGCCAAAGAAATTGAGTCACTTGTTAGGATACTCCTTATATATATAAGTATATGCATGTGTATCTATATGTATATGTATGTGTATATATATATGTATATGTATATGTATGTGTATGTGTATGTGTATGTGTGTGTATGTGTATGTGTGTGTGTGTGTATGTGTATGTGTATGTGTATGTGCATGTGTATGTGTTTGTATGTGTATATGTATGTGTATATATGTATGTATGTACGTATATGTATATATATATCTACGTGTGTATGTGTACGTTAATGTGTATTTATGTGTAGTATATGTATATGGGCATGTGTATGTATATGTGTTTATTTATGCGTATATATATGTATGTGTATATGTGTGTATGAGTATGTATGTATGTATACATATGTGTGTGTATATGTTTGTATATGTGCATGTGCATGTATATTTATATTTATATGTATATGTATATGTATGTGTATGTGTATGTGTATATATGTGTATGTATGTATGTATACGCATGTATGTGTATATATGTATGTATGTATATGTATGCGTATGTGTGTGTATGTGTATGTGTATGTGTATGCACACACACGTCAGAACAAAGATTAGCCCTGCCAACTAATGATGAGAAAACTCTCACTGGCAGAAGCAGTTAAGGCATACGGTGAGATAGAATGATAGCATCTTGGGTTGGAAGTTGGTAAACCATGAAAATCAGATACAAATGAAGATCAACCCTTCAAGTAAAATATGTAGGACTTGCCACCAGACAATTGTAGGACTTGGGAATTCAGGCTTGTTTGCTTACAAGAACTAGGCATTGTAATTATAGTGGATAACCCTTTTGGAGCTTGTAATTACAGTTGCACATTCAATGAACTCTACTCTGGCTGATCAAAACAAATGAATCCAAAAATAAGATGCCAATGGGTAGGCTCAAAACATCAGTCTGTAGTCTGTACACTTCCGGAGTTCCATTTAAGCTGCTGCTAACATGTATTTAAATATCATTAGCTACCTATTCCACTAGTCGAAAATTTTAGTCAAGTTGCAAAAGAGTACAATCACCACAAGTTGCGTCTTGTGTCATGCTTTATCTTAACAAAGATACAAGAGAATACAGTACTTTCTGACGAATATATACATGTATGTATATTCTTTCTTACCAAAGCTATCCAACATTTTCCTGTCTTTTAAATAAGGTCATTCATGTTATTCTCTTTCTCAATCAAGTGACTCAGAATAGGTGGAATAACTGAGATAAAATTAGTGGGATCTGCAGGGGAGATTGGTGGTGGGTTGGTCGTTTTTCTGCAGTAAGCTTAAATGAGTACTGCTTCAGTAAGCACCTTATTCTCAAACGGTCCAGTTACGAATGCATATATTATTGAGGTAAAAGTTAAGGACGAGTTTGGAAAAAAGATGTGGATATTGCGTCGAGAAAAGTACTGGTTAAAAGGAGTTTCAGAGGAAGGGGTTTGAAGCATTGTTCTAGTGCATGTTCCAGTTAGATTTGAAGTGAGGGAATGAGTTTCCTTCAACGTATTTCTGATCTCAGGCTTGCAGATGTGGCCAAGGCAGTATGAGATTCTGATAAAGTTTCTTCAAAGGTCTGCAGAAATAGGTGTGAAATAGTGAAAAGGGCGGTAATCGGGCAAATTTGGGGGAGAAGTTATCTGTGCGTACAAAAATTAGGTGGACTTTCAAAATCAGGAAAATTTGCGATGACAGTTTCATGGATTATCCTAGCAATTAGGAGTACGGTTTAAGGTTAAGGTTTTTGGCTCTGTAATGTTATATGATTTGATTCAGTGGAAACATTGGTGTATTCACTTCAAATATATGTCTTCGTTGCTGAGCAAAAAGAAATTGCTCAGAGTAAATTTGAATATGATAATTTCCTGAAAGGCCCGTCTGCATATACATCCAAGGATTGACAGTAGAGTTGTCTTCCTGTAGCACAATTTCCATATTTTACTAGGTCACAACCAGAAGACAATAATAATTTACATGTATCCTACGTGATTCAGCTCCTAAAAAAAAGTTTGCCAGAACTGCAATGACCAAGAAGATGTGAATCCATAATCCAGTCTCCAAGAAGCAACAAAGCAGGTAGAATGCTCACCATCTCATTAACTGCCACTAACAGATCCTTCCTTGCTTTGGCAAACCGCTTCAATTGGCCCCCTACCATGTTGAATAACAATGCATCAAGGGTCAAAGAAAGTGACATTCCAGGTCTTTGCACTTTTACAGCTACTAGCTCCCCAGAATGCAGGTGAGCTGCAAAACAGGAACCAGCAAAGCAAATCTATAAGCTCAACATCGTATACCGCTCGTCCTTTTGAGAGAGGTTTCACACAGTAATATCACCTGCATGGTCAAGAATAGACCCACACATAGTGCCAAAACGAATGACCAAGGCAGTAACAAAGAAAAAGAAACACAGGTAATAGCACAGAAAATTACCAATGTGGCAATGTCACAGTATTTTATTTTAATGATAGAAAAAGGAAGTTTCATTAGAAAGAAGGCGTAAGTACAAAGAGGTGGACGAGAAATCCACCAAAAATACCAAAAGCCAAGACGGCTAAAAACAAAAATACATCCAAACTAAAGATATAGTGTGGCAATGTCACACAAGGGTGTGTTCACCCGTCCAGTTTTTTAAACATTGTTTGAAAAACAAACCAAAAACACAAGTTTTTTAAACACAAGTTTTC